>JAKOGI010001324.1:7500-258959 GCA_029747015.1 Carnegiea gigantea
AGGACATATAGGTTGATCCAAAAAAGTAGCCCATTTTTGTCTGTTTGCAATCCTAATCATCACTTAGTGAAAATCTCAGTTACGACAGTCTTGCTAGGCTTGTATTTAGGCTCCACTATCTTACCATTGAATATTTTAGCCATGTTGTTAGCCACACAGTCACATTAAAGTGCTTACGATCCTTCCTGTGCATTCATTCCTAAGTTGCTTTGTCTAAACTTGCGTTCCTTCTTAAATTTATTCAAATGAACCTAATTTGAAGCTCAGGATACCTCCATAATTACATACCTATACATTAAACCCTCGCCCGCCCTATTTCTTCCTCAGGCATACATAGACACGCCCAGGACAGAGTTTGTGCTCAGCTTTGGCCACGACACATTGATTGTATCAACAAGGCTCTACAGAATTAGCGTATACTATATACCCCCAGAATAGTCACATGCCCCCAACAAAACACATAAATTACACAAGCAACATCTTATTTAAACTTTAAATATAATAAATAGTAAGAAGATATACTACAAATCATATACTCAATTTTTTGAAGAATCACTTCAATGTGATGCGATTATATACTTAATGTATGTTTTAATCTCAGGGCACATCTGCTATATAGATTAAGAGTCGTTAGATCTTGTTTGCACAATTGCTTGAATCCTATATATGTGCTTGCCTTCTTACAAGTAACACGCTTAAGACGATCATTGGGTAACTTGCATACTAAAGCTTCAAAGCTAGAGTTCGACTACCTTAAACTCTTGTGTCAAGGGCCTTTATTGATTATTAGAAACAAACCCGTGTCAGAGTTAAAAAATGATACAATTTGAATTAAGCTTACAATGACGCAATTCCATGGTAAAGGGACATAGGATAAATTATGGTACAAAATTTGTTCATCATATGTTTGAAATTTTGCTAAGTGTTTTGTCCTTTACGAGGCTATAATTTACTACATTATGCTAAACTAGTTTAATTAAATTATTTATGATAACTAATTAGGTAATCTTGCTAATTACTAAATTGTACAATCTTGAAGAAGGGAGATTAACTTCTATGGTTTTTATGATTTTGCATCTTGTAACACTTGGGATGCTAAGAAATCAGATTCAAATTTGTCCCAAATCAGGCAAAGTCCAAAAACCCTATTCTAGAAAAAGAGAGCTGCAGCTAACCATAACAAAATTAAAAAATATTCAAATCAAAGCTTGAAAGAGTCCTAGCCTTAGCAAATGAGAATGCAATGACCAAGACATTAAATAAAGGCTAAAGAACCTGATCTCCAAGGCCTAAGACGCTAAGAACTGACTGAGCAGATGACGAAATAGTGCACAAAGATCAAGGTTCTTGCATCAGTTGGTTGTTAGAGAGAAGAATTGAACAGAATATTTTGAAGTATCCAATTGTTACATCTTTAGCACCCTTCACTGATCTCATTCTCGGCACCTATAAATAGAGACCTTGTTGAAGATAGGCAGTACAAAACACAAAAAACAAAGAGCTTAACCCCTATTCAAAAGTGTTGTTGTACTCTTGAGTGATAATCTCAAATTATTGTAATCTTTGGACACACGTTTGAGATTTCTTGTGAGACAACTGGGTTATGAGAATCCTACTCGTAAAGAAGAGTTCAATCGGGAGTGCCATCCTATCACAGCCCCAACTCATAATTGTATCAACGAAAATATACTGGTTGATTACATAAACAATAAAAACTAAAGACTTATAAGCTGGGGATGTTACTATTGTTTCAAAAATGAAAACAAGCTTGAGGACAAGAATTCTTTTGGGATTGTAAAGTTTTTATTTATAAAACTAACATTGTCTAGAACAACACTTGTAGACAAAGTTCCCAAAACAAGAAGTGAATGCAATCATCACTTTAACATACTTTAAAAATTTAAGACTCATCCCTTCTTGAATAATTTTGGCAAATTGTAAAGTTAATGTTTAAGACTAAAGTGATCTATCAATTATTTTCACCATAATTTACTGATTATTGACAACAAAACAAATGAAATCTTCAGCAATAGAAAAGAACTTTCCAATTTAACAATCACAAACTACAAGATAACCTATGAGCCCTACTAGGGAAGACCAAGAGCAACAACCTCTTCAATTCAATTATGGACACCAAGTCAGTCACCAGCTGAGTTAGTAAGGCATCACCTTCTTCAGAAACTATCAATGTTTCTCCTTTAGCTTTGCTTTAAGATCAGCATAAATTCTATCTCTATATGTAAAAAATGGAAACATAGAAAATAGTGAAAAAATGAGCATTAAGCCCACTAGATTACCCCTGTTTTGTGAAAGTACTTTAAAAATTAGCAAGTGTATGCGCGGTTCTAAGTCAAGCTTTGAAATTGTCTTTTAAAGGATGTACTCAGAATTGCTCACGAAATTATTTACCTCACGGCCAGGACATGGACTCGAACATATGAATGGTATCCATTGTGATGATGAACATATGAACCATACACTTCCCGTATAATGAACGGGGCCCAAACCAATTAATTCTGCTAGCAAAAACTTATGAACGATGATCATTGTATGTAAATTGATGAATAATAACATTGGTCCTAAAGGTTCCATCAGTCGAATAAAACGTTTTAGTATTACCAAATGAAAATTTAAATCTCCCTGTAGGATTTGAGCAGTAACGTACCTACAAAAATTAATATTTTCTTCTATGCCTCCGATTAGGACCTTTTTTTTTGTAAGCTTTGTATTAGGTTTTTGCACCTAAAATTTACTTCATAATTTTTCTTGTTCTAGTGGCAACATACGTTTTTAAATTATAAAGTTATTATAGTTAGTGGATTATAATTGTAAGTCTCTCATTAAGAAATTAAATATCTGAATGAACCTTTTCTCTTCCTTTTTCCTCCTTCAACTAATACGTTGCGCTAATATTCTCTTTTGCTAATTAATTATGCTATTTGCCTCATTTTTGCTCCAAAAGTTAGTAAAGCCGCATACACTTAATAACTTAGAAAATTGGGATTCTAAGGTTGTTCTCGCTTACCTCGCTTCTCCATTGCTTACTAAGCTTTCTGTAATTAAACATAGTTAAAAATGGCTCAAAACTAAGTCCGCATTAAGGTCCGCTTTTCCTATTGACGTATATATGATCCCCTTATTTTACATGTTATTGCTCAATTTCTTCTATTGAACATAATTTAGCTCTAATACAGCTCAAATTTTCTATAACCAATTTAATTAAGAACAATTATGGCCCTTATCTAGCTCGCTTGACCTTTGAAACTACAAATACCTATATTAGTCACTTCCCCCCCCCCCCTACTTATTCTTTTACATTACTTTTTTTCCCATTCTTAAAATTGCTTCTCGTATGTGTTTTGATCTTGACTTCCCATTTTTAAGCTCACTAAATATCAACTCTCTGCATCAACAACCCATAGATTACTTGATATAGCCCCATGCAATTCCAGATTTTCCATGAAGCACTTTTCTTGAGTTGGAAATCACCTAACTATCCTAACTTACTTTATCAACATAAATCATCCTAAAAGTCCAATATCTCTATTTAGAATTTTAAATACTTAACTTACCGTGGTCCTTTAGAATTCAATGCATGCAACTAGCGGCACTTCATCTAAATTTGGACATTGTCCAAATTTGACATGTTCTTGAAATTAATAAAGAACTCAAAGCTGAGTCTTTAGGTAGAATTGCTTATTCATGAAATATGTTTATGTCCTCAAAATAATCATCGGGTTGCATGTATATGTTGAACCCTATTTTAAGACACACTTGCAAAACCTAGCTTGTTCAACAATCATAATCACCATAATCATATATATCTCCAAGTAATTCCATCATGATCATACTCATTTACTTCAATCTATCCGATGCCTAGTTGCAAAACCTTGCTAGCAATTTATACAAATAAACTGCTGCCCTTTACTCACTAATTTAATTGAAATACAAAATGACAACATTTAGGTTTAATTGAAAGAAGAATAGAAGGGGAATTTTTGCGTTTCGTGGAGAAAATAAGTGGAGAGAAGAGGTGACAAAGCTGAGTGACAGCTGGTGGCCGATATTAACTATGAGGTAAACCTAGAGCTACCAATGTTGGAGTATGAAAGTGGGTATTGTCCCACATTAATAAAATTCAAAGAATATGATAGTGGGTGTTGTCCCACATTGATAAAATTAAAGGGTTTGAGCATGTATATAAACTTGTGAGTTACTTCACCCATTGCCAATTGGTTTTGGGTTGGAACCTTATTGAAGCTTGTATACATGACTCGTTTGTTAAAAGCCCAATTGATATTAAAAATTTAACCGCCAAAGGTGGCGGAAAACCACTAGCAATGGGAAGTAACATGTCTATGTCCTATGTTGGCAGACGAGACGAGAGAGAGATTCGAGCTACGATGGTGGGGACAGATCATGGAGGACGAAGATGGTCCAGGATCCTAGCAACATGCTCGCAACAGCGAGGGCTCGGCAGTGGTAGTGGTCTGGCTATAGTTGAAATAGCAAATGGGAGGGGGAAGAAGATGGGATGGAAAATGGGGAAGATTAGAGGAAGTCTGCCATGTTTTAAATCCAACCCATCTCTATTTACTATCTCGATAACGACCATGAGCCTTTCCCTTTGATGTTTTTGGGTCAAATCACCATTTTATTTCATCTTATCCCAAAGACTTTTACTATACGCTTAAATTTAGGGTCATACAAATGTTTGATTTTGCATCGCATAATTTCTCTTTTTTTCCTTAATTATTAAGTAAAAAGGTTAATTTTCGTATCAAGGCTCTGTTTTAATTCAGCTGTTGGGTGTACTTGTGTTCAAATATGTATGTATGTGCATATGCTTTTGTGTGTGTGTGTGTGTGTGTATATATATATGCTTGTATATATTTGTGTGTGTCTCTGTGTGTGTCTGTGTGTCTGTGTGTCTGTGTGTGCGCATTTGTGCTTAGATACATTGGATAGAGTCATTATCACATAAACTATTTATTTCGAATGTAACTTTTGCAATAACAAAACTTTCCCGTGCTCATTGATATTACTAGTTATTATAATTATACATTCAACATCAAATTTTAAAAGAATTAAGATAATTAAACATAGAATAATTTATAAGGCGATATACGCCTCCCAAAAAGCTCTGTCGTTAAAATTATGGTGTGCAATGAGTCTATTAAATAGATTTTATACATATATTATATGAAGGGTGACATAACAAGCATTTTGTAGTATTATGATACTATCTGAATTTTCACTCTACTGTCAAATTGCTTATTCTGCCACTAGAGAAATTCTTTGTTGAAGCTTATATATGCTGTCCCTCATATCACAAAGAGTTTCTGTTAATTTGTCATCATTTGTATAATCACTTAATATTTGCTGATGTAGGAGTATTGTCATAATGACAACTATTCCTTTTGTCATCATATTTCATTCATATATCTTTATATCAAGTCTCTTACAAGCCACTTAACTCTTCTACTAATTCCTTAGCTTTTCCATGTGATGAATGTTACATGTGTCTTAGATATAAGCATTTTATAAAACTTAACAAGGACAAAGTTTATTTGCAAGTTCTCCAGCTATAAGGGCTAACATTTACAGCCTTTGCACTTAATCCCTTAATGTCTTTTACCATAGACTAGTGTCAAATGATTACTTCCCTTGAGATGTCATGCATGATTTTAAACAAGTAGTGACAACAATTTAGTGTATTAATTCAAATAATATCTTGCATGAATAGGAGATTCTACTATAAAAATCTATTGATGATGATATAGAATTCATATTGAGTTAAAGACTTCCAACCTAGTAGCAATCACTGGTACCTTGCTCATATGTAAGTATAATTTTGCACAGCCATGTCCAACTTACTTTATCAGAAACTAGTGTAAAGCAAAAGGGCACCCATGCATTTGTTGAGTAGTATAACACTGCCTATCTTAGACCCTTTGTAGGAACTCATCCTTTGATTCAAGCTTTGTAACGCAGAGTTCACTCAAAATCATATAATTACTTATTTGTCTAAAACAATTTCCATGCATGTTTTTGTTCCGTTTGACCTTCTTTGTTACTGTGTTTTCCCTATCAAACTTCAATCTTACTTTTTTGACATTTAAGTCAAAAGGTATGATTCCATCCAAACAAACTGAGGTTCATACCATTTTGAGGCATATTTTCTCAATGTTTGTAACACTTTTGCAGTCCCTTAGTGGGATAAAATCTATAAAAATAATCCTAAGATATATTGACATAGCCACAAGTTCTATTCATGAAAATCATAAAATTACATGACACGTATTACATTAATTAGCATAACCTTTTACCCACCATCCTCATGTTCGACTTTAAAAATGTCCTCTATAGCATTCTTCGATCATTTTCAACAAGTGCTAACCCAATTTAGGAGTTTTGATACAAAGACAAACTTTAATACTGTACGTTTAAATCTTTAATAATGGCTATCTGATACCACAAAATTTATCCTTTATGATCATTACATAATCATAAAAGTACTAATATCTATCCCTTTTAGCAAATCTTTTTTTTTTTTTTACTCAACTTATAATCAACACATTGGTCTCATCAATAACAGTTTCTCCGTTTACACCCAACTATAAGGCAATCAACAAAGTTATTCTATGCACTGCGACAAATTTCTAAAGGAATAATAATTTTTTCCTAACGTATGTTAATATCCATAGCATACTATTTATGTAACTCTTGATTAGGTCTTTTTCCTATACCTTCTCTCCTTTAAAGAACTCCATTTGAAAGGCCAAAGTTTATCCTATGATTATGCTATTAGCTTGTTTGACCTTTATCAAATTGAAGTATTCTAGATGACCCATAACCTCATTCTAAAATTGCCATAAGTAAGAAAGTAAATTTACCAATATATCTTATGGTGGCCATCCTTCTTCCGATCCTATTTCATGTTTGTCCTTGATGAAACAAGGACATCATATAACTTAATTTTCCTAATAGTGGAACCCAAGTTATTTAAGTCTATAAGTTTATTTCAGAAATTTTCCAATTTCATAATAACGTTAGGCTAATATGAAATCACACATATCTATTCATGCAATTGTGAGTACTTGTATAGCATTAAATATCCTTTCATCCTGCCTATTTGTAACATCTTTCTTCTAAGCATAACAGAATCCTTCTGTTCATAAAAAATCTTTTCCAGTGCAACCAATTTCTACCTTTATGTTCCCATCTGATATCTTCTTTATAAAAAAAAAAAAAAAAAATCTCTTCAACTTTAATATTCGAAGCTTGAAGTCATAAATCTATGTTGTAAGTTCAGCACTTCTACTATTGTATCTTATGTTTTAGGCAACAATTGGTATATGGCAACTGAATAGTTTTGCCAAGACGGGATCCCTTCATAAGTTGTTGTCAATATTTAAGCAACGACAAATTGCTCAGTAAACTATAACATCTAATATTTCATTTTTATACTTCATCAAGTTTTGCTTTGAGTCTTATAAAACATTTAATGGATTCAATCAACACCCCCAGTTTCCTTCGTCAAATTGGTGATGCCTTGTATGACATTAGTTGTTGAATGCATAATTAGAAACTTAACCCTAACTTCATGTGATGTTGATAGGGCGTACTAAAAATTCATGCATAAAATAATCATGCATATACCTTAACCTATAAATCGTACTCCTATCCCATTAGAGTTAGTCTATCCTAGGCAATATCCAATTGCTTATGTCACAATTCAAGTACTAGACTCTAACCACTCTTAATTTTGGCCTCTCGAACTTGGTTCTTGGCTCTTCATTCCCTAGGCAAATGCTCTGATACGTTTCTGTAATGCCTCCAACTCATACCTATATAAGTAAACACATGTTGGTTAATTAAATAAACATCAACAACTGAAGAATTATAAGTTAGGAATATCACTTCCCTTCCCAAGATGAAAACAAGGCTTAAGGCTAAGAACTTATTTAGAGTGGCAAATTTTTACTTGTAAAACCAAAATTGTTGAGAACAACACTTGTAGACAGAGTTATCAAAATAAGAAACGAATGCAATCAGTACTTTCATTTACATAGAAAATTTCACACTCATTCCTTCTTAAACAATTTTGGCAAATTGTAAAGTCAATATTTACGATGAAAATGATCAAACAATTATTTCCACTATGAGTTGAGTTTTAGTGGTTGATAACAAAGCAAATGAAATATTCAACAACAAAAAATTTCCTTTTTGGTCTACTGAGATTTGGTATAATGATTTTCATGACCTACTTTTTTAGATAAATATTTTTGGAATTACATAGGCTTTCATAATTATTCTTTGGGGTATAACTATTTGGTTTATATAACTTTTGGGAGACAAATATTTATTTTTTGACCTAAATTTTCTAAAATTACAAATTGGCCCCAAAATGGGATACTAATTCTGATTTTGTTGTTTTCTAGGGTTTTTGAAAAATATGATTATCTTTACTATTTTTGCTTCTTATAATGACTCTACTTGGAACTAGTTATCACTATCTACTACATATATCATAAATATTATATTTGTGTGATTATGGGCCCACCATGCATAGCAAAATAATTAAAGCTTAATTAGAGACTTTTGACCATTATCTGAACTTAGTCGGCACTGAACCTTGGCGTTCCTCTTGTTTCCAGTTTATAAATATTGCTAATCTCAACCACACCTTTCTTAGATCAGGCACAATACAGAACCGTTTTGTTTCCTATCTCGGATTGTAATCACTAATCAAGTTTTTATATTTTTAAGGAGACCTTAGTCAAGAAATTACAATATTTAAGACATAAGGCTAAATTAAATAACATTCTCTACTAAGAAACTTCTTCTGTTGAAAGCTTAAAAGTAAAAATATTATAATAGAAAGATTCGAAAAGGGACTTAAACTGCTAAGATAATCAGAGATGCTTGCTCATAAAGAAATAAAGATACTTGACTTCTCTTTTACTGAAGCACGCTCAAATCATAGTCCCATTTCTCTACACTCAACCTTTCCTTTTATAGAGTAGATGGACTACATAGGATGCCCTAATGGCTACAATACACACACTAATATTTTCACATGACTACAACTACTCTCACATGACTATAATAGACTTATTTTACTGACCTGACATGTGACAAACTGACACAACAGTGGTTTAACGGATTTTCAGAGCACTTAACACTAACAAAACTAGTCATTCATACTGAGATTCTGCATGCCTTCACCTCCAATAATATCTTCTAGTCCATCATTATCTAGATAATCATCAAAATCTTCATCAAATTAAAGATGCTCTATATCCTATTTTTCAAATAATCCATGTAGATTTTTCTTTTCTTTTTCTGATAAGAATTTTCCAACTCCAACATCAAAGAGATAATCAAAGACATCTTCTGAAGTAGCCCCTTCTGCTTCTTCTTTTTGCTGAAATCAATGTGATAAACGAAAGTAATGTTGCCACAATGCATTAGTGTTTTTTCTTGTTCAATTAATGCCCACATTTGATGATAAATATTGCAAAATCCAATGGCTCTTGCTAAAGCGAGATCATTAACTACTTCTTGTCTTCTAGAAACCATTCTTGTCGTTGATTATTGGGATCCTATAAATCAACTAATTGAACAAGATAATGGATTGGTTTGTCCTTTTATTTTAATACTCAATTACTGCGCAGTGTACCTCGGCATACAAGCTTCTATTGTATGGAAGTTTTGTGGGACCATCAAGAGATATGAGAATCCCATGGATCCTTTTAAACTTGCACTATTGAAACTTAGTTAGTCTTGAGAAGAATTGGCATTTCAGGTCTGGGAGTTCTATGAGGTAAGCTACCATTCCATATTCTTAGGCTTTTATGATGAGGTCAATTGAAGAGATTGAATTTGTTGGGAATCTAACACCACCAACTCCAAATCTATCAGGAAAGAAAATCATAATACTCCATAACTCTTAATATCTTAAGAATAATTATGATACTAGTTGATGCGGGCCCCATACCAATTGTTGAACCATTTTTCTTGAACATGAAAACTTATTCTTTCTTAAATATCATATGGACACCTTAGGTAATTTATTTGTAACTCTAAAAGGCTAAATCTTGGCACTATTAGCTAGGAAGAAGATAGCAGACCAAAACATGATCTATTTTTGTATGAAAATCTAAAATATCCATAAGGACTCTACTAGAAGGAGGAACCTATTCTGCAGTAATGACATTTCATTTTGGATTTTCTCCTTTTCTGAGAGAAATTCTACTCTGATGATTACCATGGATAAGCTCACAAGTTAAACTATCTACTAGAGAATTCTTTGATTCATGTATGTGTCTAATGGAGAAAGAAAATTGGTTAAGCCATAATTGCTAACACAAGAGTCACCCTTGCGCTTGCATATTTAATAAATACTTTTTCACAAAACCAAGTGTTTCTTGGCAATTAGTTTGAACAAGAAAAGGTTTTGGGGTCAAAAAGATTAAGAACTTTTCAATTCCCCTTATGAGTTCAAGGATTTCTTTTTCCATTGTAGGATATTGCTTTCTACTTTATTAAAACTTCCACTACAATGCTTGCAAAGTTTTTCTTCTTGATTTTGAGTACTGCACTCCGGTTTTCATTGTTGGCATGACCCAAAGATTAAATCATCTCCTTCATTAGGAAAATTAAGAATATAAGGATTTTACACATCTTTTTGAAATTTTAAACAATCTTTGAATCACTAGGGGCCTTTGTCCGGCTTACTTCTTTCTTGAGTTTCTGCTGCAATGGTTTTCTTGATTTAGCTACATCTTTAATAAAATCTGAAGCATAGGTAAGACATCGAACAAACCTTTCTAATTACCTCCTATCTTCAATCTTGTAAGGAAAATTTTCTATTTTTTTAGAATATGCTCTTACAGGATGATTTCTCAAGCTTTTATTTCTAGACCTAAAAACTCGATGTCTTGTTCAACATGAATGCACTTCTTTTTACCAAGAATAATATCATGGTCAATGCGTCCTTGAGTGATGGCCAGAACATCGTCTTTGTGTTGTTCTATGATCTTGGAAAAGACAAGAATATGATCAATGTAAACTAGACAGCAGTGATTAAGATTTTTAAAGATATTATCCATTTTTCTTTAGAATATTTGAGGAGCATTTTTAAGACCAAATGGCATTACTTTACTGTCCATTCATATTGGCCTTGAGGGGCACTAAAAGCAGCTAAAGGAATGGTTTCTTCATCCTATTTTATTTGCTAGTACCCACTTTACGATTCATTTTCGAGAACCAAGAGGCTCCTTGAATTCTATTAAAAAGAACTGTTTTGTTACAAATATAATAACCATCAAAGACAATATTATCATTAAGCTTTTTGCAATTGGTTACCATTCTAACTTTTCCTCTTTTCTCTTCAGCATGATTTCTTACCATAAAAGCGGGACTAGTATAAGCACTCTTACTATTCCTAATTAACCCTTTATCCAAAAATTTTTGTTATTTGCTTATCAAATTCTTGGATATCTTAGTCTGTATACATCATTTTTTAGACTTGGATATAGCATTGAGATTTAACAAATTGATTTTATAAATGTCTTATCTTTAACAAGTTCTTTGCATAATTGCAATTGATTTTGAGAGGATTATCAGATTATAATTCTTTGCATAACTGATCTTGTTGTTCAGAATTTTGCTCTTTAATAAATAACTCAGGTAGCGAGATTATTAGTGCTATCTCATGTTATGTAGGTATTAACTTCTAACCACGTTAGCTGTGTGCAAATTCAATCTTCTGGTGAGTGTAAGCTTTATTTAATTTATCTATAGGAGCTGAGTGACCATTTATTGTGAATAATATTTGGTTTATGTGGAGTGTCCAATATTTGTGTAGCTGAAAATGCAAGTTTGGGCTAGTTTTTCAACTTGGATTGTACAAACTAAAGCAAAATACCTTTCTAAACTTCCTTTGCTTCATTTCTATGGAATAGGTAGTCTATGGTGTTTAAATACAGGGCCAATTAGAACTAATCTCTCTATAATTTTATAATTCAAGAGTAAAGTTCTTATACCAAACCCCCTGCACCCCGCCTGGTGGCAGGATGTTGGGGTATTGGATTTGGATTTGGTTTATGGTTTGTGTGTATGGAGAATATAGCATCTAAAAATTATTTTCAATAGTCATATCATGAGACGATTGATTAGTTGTCCATAGAACTGACATAATACATTGGACTCCTCCTATTTCTATGGAGAACTCTTCTATGGCTTCATTGTGGCTCATTATGCTATTATTAGTTATCCTTACTTGTAAAGAATTCTTGGCTTTTTGACATATAAATTTTGGAAATAAAGATCATTTTTCGAAAATAGACTGAACAACTACTATTGATATAGGCACACAATTCATATCGATTATGTCCCCTAAACATACAGTTATTAGGATATAAATGGTATTAGGATTTGTTTGGTGACTTCATAACATATTTCTATAGTCATATTTTTTATTAATTCATCCTCATAGATCGGCTCACTAACAGTCCGTGTTTTACATTCAATGACTTTTCTATCTAGACTCATACTTCGATCTACACTGTAAATAGTGGGTTCAAAACTCATCCTATTCATGTCACTGATCACACTAATTTTATCATCTTCTTTAAACTCTTCCTTAACTGTTGAAGATCCTTTTCTCCATTCTAATCTTGTACTTATGCTTCTTAATAATTGAGATAATGGTAATTTTATCATTCTCATCAAATTTTGTTATATTTTCCTTGATGATCTTTGTAGGATTGAAAAAGCTAGATATCTAAGACCTATTGGTTTTTATCTCATGTGGATTGGATTTTATCCTTTGAATTTTTTGCATTGGAGTAGAACTCTCAAATTTTTCTCCCTTTATCATTGTTATCTTAGTGTTTGGATCTATAAAATTATATAAATTATAGATTGTTTTCTAAAATATTATTAGTGGGTAACTTCCTCTTTTTATATCCATCATAATTGTTTTTATCTTAAGGGATGGGAAGTTTTTTCATAAATTCATCTTTTAGGCTTACCTAATATTCAGGTCAGCAATTAAATTCTACTGATCCATTACATAAATTGATCTCAACCCCTATGATTATTTGATTATTAACTTTGGCATGTCTAATATCACAAAGCAAAGCATAAAGGTCAATATCTTTGCCATAGTACTGTAATGGAGTAATCTGCACTTGGACACTTTTAACATAGATATATCTATACTTTATATCTTTATTATACTTAAGGATATTTTCTAAATTAATGAGATTAACTTCACCCACTTCATACTCACAGTATTTTATTTTTAGATCTGCTTCCATTATTTCACATATGTACTTACTCTCTAATTAAAAGATAGATTTTTTATAGATCATATCTTTTTGAATTATAGGAAGGACTCAATCTCCTTTGACATCTTCGTTCTTATTATCTATAATAAATTCTTCTTCTTAAACATTGCCAAGACTAATTGAACTATTTTCCATCATGTGAGTAGTTTCTTTGTTATCACTTTCTTCATATTCATCTTCCAGTACAATAAACAATTCCTTTGTTGTTTTTCAGAGCTAGATCTAGTGCTTCTTCTTCGCTGAGCTCAAAAGAATCTAGACTACCCAAAGTTCCAATAAGCTCGTTATTCTTTTTATTTTTGCATTCATTTGCATAATGACCTCTTTTTCACATGCCCAACATTTACAATTGTTTTCCCCTATAGAACAGTAAGCAGTTTTTCTAAAAAAATCTTTGCTTTTTAGGGCTCGGTTTGTTATAATACTTTCTTTCATGTTTTTCTCCTCTTTGCTTGTTAAAGCTCTTTTTCTTAAGAAATTTCCTTTTTCTTCCATTCTCAGGTTCATTTTCCCACCATTCTCAGGTTCATTTTCCCACTAGTGAGGACTATTCTAACAAGCTAAAAATTCTTTCCTCATTTCCTTTTGTTTTTAGAGATGAAGACATTGATAAATTGACCAATTTTCTTAAATAAGAAATTCTTGTGCTCAAGGTAGAAAGAGAATCAATTCATTACTACAAGAGAAGTAGTAAATAGCTAAGGGCAATAATGTAAATTAACCAAAGATCAAAAGCTGACAACGCACAAGACTTTATGCAACCTACTTTTTAAAACAACACCTCACTGTAAAAAAGAACCTTTAGGGCCTCCCCAGTGGTAGGCTCTCGAAGGGAAATGGAGGAGAGAGAAAGGGGGTTGAGGGAGGGACAGTTCTCCAGTGGATAGTTCAAGACAAGAAGCTTGTGAGAAGCCTCATGTAGGTGAGCTTGCTCATGGGCTTTTGCTTGCTTTTTTTAAATTTTTTAAATATTTTTAATTAGTTTTTTTAAATTCTAAAAATACAGTTGTGTATTATAAGTGAGTCTATGAGTATTATTTTATTTAGTGAGCCAATATGGTGAGTTTTTCATTGGAGAGGGGGAGGATTGTGAATAAAAAAATTAGCTCACAAACTGATGTGGCAAAGGTAGGCCCTCACGGGTGAGCCAAAAATATGGCTCACTACTTGGAATGCTCTTAACTAATACAAAAATTAAAGAAAAACTTGTTGGAAATTTTCCCTTCTTATAACTTGCACTCGACACTCAATTATGTACTCAATTTGCTAGTAAAAGCGACAAAAATATGCTAAAATGAACCTAATAATAATAGACATGAAAATCTAATTGTCTACTATTCATAGGCTCTTCCTCTCTGTGTTAGATTTAATCCTTAGTTTTTCTATTTGTTCACTTCATTTGGTATAATAATATTCTAAGTGTGAAAAAATTGATCTTTGATATCAATCATTATTTATGCAGAATTGAAAAATTAAAAATTTTGCCTGGGATTTCGACTTCTGTGTATCCAAGTGGACATGCTTCTTATTAGCAACACCTGAAATTGCTCACAAAATATAAGGCACACACGAATATGAGTTGAATATGGGTGATACTTTGTATTCTTTATATGTACCCACATAAAACCAATAAACCTAAAAAATTTGACTGGTATAGGTATATGTATGGATATAGTTATCCAAAATCCGATGGGTATGGATATGAGTATGAGTATGTAAGTAATTTTCGAAGATGGTGATGGGTGCGGGTACAACTCAACCCGTCCTAAACTTGTCCCACTGCTATCCCTATAGGCCTGCCTAAAAACACTTAAGAACATTATAAATGAAGGCTACATAAAGGCCCTGTTTAGCAATTAGAGGCTATATAAAGGCCCTGTTTGCCAATCAGTTGTTAACTATTAGCTGTTAACTGATAATATCAATTGTTTCTTAGCTGTTTCTAAGAAAAGTATTTGATAAAATTAGTTGTTTCTAATGAACTACTTGGCAAAATTTCACTTATGCTCATAACATAATTTTACTTTTTTTTAACAATACAATTATTCTTATTACATATTTATTTTTTTCCAACATGAATTATGAATTATAAATTGTGACTTATGAAATATATAGAATTACATTTATATCTTCACCCTAATTTAATATTTATTATCACAATATTTTTGTTTAACAATAAGTTAATTTCATTTTTAGTAATAATTGAAATTTATATGACATAATAATATTTAGAACATTGTACATCTCAAAATACTAATTAACCTACATTATTTATTAAAATTAAGAAAATATTTAACTTAAAATTATTAATTTTTTGGATACAAATCCTCATAGATGACCTCCTTCTCTAAGTTATGGAGTTGAATGAGGAGGGAAGTGAAGAAGAGAAAGAAGTTAGAACAAGCAAAATGAATGGATGAGTATCTTATTAGCAAAAAATTAGGGGTTTTATTTTGAATATCATTGAATGTAATTGATAAAAAGAAATGACAATATGGTAATTTTGATGTTAAATAGTAAAAAACTCTTGGCAAAAGCTCATCCAAAGAGCTTTTACAAATGAGCTTTTTGGTTACAAAAAGCTAATACAAAATGTTATTTAACCAAATACCGCAAAGAGTTTTTTGACCAAGTTCAAATAGCTAATATCCTCAAAAACTTTTTTTGGCTCCAAGAAGCTCTTAACCAAACAGGGCCAAAGTACATATTCAAAACTTGTGATTGCCAAAGTTTTTCTTCTCCTTAACAGATGTGATCTGTATTAACTTAGATTTACAGTTTTTAAGAATGTAATTAATTTGCATATCCCCATGATAGTAGGACCAGCTAACATAATACTTGTATAATCTTCACTTTTCCCAAGAGGAATGCATTATTATAACCTATAATTTAAGTTACTCGTATTCATATACAATTAACATACATTAATTATAATTCTACATTTTCTCGAGGAAATTGAGTAAGGAGGATTGATTATGTATGTAATTGTATTATGTTGGATGCAACAACTCTCAATTCATCCATCATTTGCATGGAAATATGATAACGTTTCTATCCTCTCTTTTTTTGGGGGCAGGGGTTGGGGGGAGAGGGGTTTGTTTTCCAATGGATTGGCTTTACTGTCACAGACTCACGAACACACAAAAGTTTACAATAATGAATATTCTACAAATTTTCCTTCAATTTCACCTAATTATATATACTGATCATCATACTCTATGCATTATGTGTTCAATAAGTTAATCTAAAAAGATTGCATGCAACAAAAAGAGATATTGTTGACTTACTTAGTAACCACAATGATTTTGATGAAACACAAAATTAGTGACTTAGTTGTTGCATTAAAAAGATGCAATGCATACTAATATAGTCATAAAGAAATTATGAAGAAAATATAAAAGATTGCATGCATCTCAAATTTATTTGGTGATATCAAAGATTGAATGCATATCACATTTATTTGATTCGAAATATTGTATGCAATATTATTTAAAGGCAAAGATATCATAAGATTAATTATGCATGCTAGGCAAGAGACAATCTGGAAAATATTATTCAAATAAAAAGGATTTTATTTGATTAAACGATTCTATCCTTGGTTCTAGCCATGACAAAATATTGTCCTTATTTGATTGGAATATTCTAGTAATATTACTTGATTGGAATATTCTTTTTGAATTTCAAACTTGATCTCATAAATATTATATTGCATGATTTTATTTTGTTGCAACATAATAAATTTTGTTGCCAAGCTTCAAAGAGATTCAAGGGAAGAGATTGTGAGCATATACTTTCTTATTGGAGAAGATCACAAGATAAAATCAGAATATCTTTGATGAGACACTTCCTTATTGGATGATGGGAGTCACAACTTGCAAGGCAATAAATACTTATCACAAGAGCAAGAGCAAGATCATCCAAAAAAGTGAAAAGGAGCATTGAGACATACACTCTGTTATCATACTGAGCTTTGTATTGAAATCAAAAGAATTGAGTTATACTGAGCATTGAATTATAATCAAAAGACTTGAGAGATCTTGAGGAATTCTTATTAAGGAGTGAACGAAGGAGTTGGTGTGAGGTCACAACTCCTCTCAAACTTAAATCAGTGGTTGATTTAAGTAGTTGGGATTTTTAAAATGTGGTACTCTGAAAGAAACTGTGAAGGTTCATCTTAATAAGAAAAGTAGAGCATTGAATCCTAGAGTTGGATAACTCTAAGCGGGGATTAAGCCTGATTGAGGCCCAACCTCGTTAAAATATCCTTGCGCATTATCTCCATTTAAATTCTGCATTTTGATTTCAGCTTTAATTTTTGCGATCACCCTATTCACCCCCTCTAGGGCGATCTAAGTCTTCAATTGGTATCAGAGCTAGTCCCACACTTCTTTTGACTTAACAGTCAAGTGGGTGACGATCATGGCCTTATCAGGAGACGTTAATATTGAAAAACGCTCTACTGTTAGACCTCTCCTATTTAAAAGAACAAATTTTTCTTATTGGAAAAATGCGATGTAAATTTTTATTGAATCAACTGACATGGAATTATGGGAAATTGTGAACAATGGCCCTTACACTATTCCTAAGGTCAAAAACGACAAGGGTGAAATGATTAATAAACCTAAAGATCAGTATACGAGTGCTGACTGGGAAAAACTTACAAAAAATTCTAGAGCTAAGCATATTCTTTATTGTGGTTTGGATGCTAACGAATATAATCGGATTTCTGCCTGTGATACAGCTAAGCAAATCTGGAACAAGCTGATTGTTACATATGAAGGGACAAGCCAAGTCCGTGAAACCAAAATGAATATGTTCATACATCAATATGAACTACTCAAAATGCAGACAGATGAATCGATAAAAGACATGTTTACATGATTCACGGACATTACAAATAAATCTAAAGTCACTTGGGAAAACTTATACAAATGAGGAAATGGTGAGAAAGACCCTCCGATGTCTTCCAAAGAACAAGTGGGGACCGAAGGTCACCATAATTGAGGAGGCTCAAGATCTCAAGAAGTTGGAACGAGACGATCTTCTAGGAAAACTCTTGACACACGAGATTCATCTCAAAGAAGACGATGGAGAAAGCTCAAAGAAAGGAATAGCCTTAAAGGCTATTCAAGAAGATTACACATCAGAGGAGGAAGAACCCAACGACAATAATGATGAGGCCTTCTCACTGATCATTCGAGGCCTCAACAAAATGCGGGTAAAGAAAAAATTTAATCAACGAGGATTCAACTCAAAGGGACCCTCATTAAAAAGAAATGGAAAATTCTCCAAAGGTAAGTTCTCTCATAAAGACAATACTAACGTTAGCTCTTGTTATGGATGTGGCATACCAGGACACTTGCTGAAGGATTGTCAACTAATCCAAAAGAAAGGAGAATCACGAAGATTCAAGAAGAAAGATAGTAAGAGAGCAATGATCGCAGCTTGGAGCGATAGCGACACCAGTGAAAGTGAAAGCGATGGAGAACACACCTCCAACATATGTCTCGTGGCAAAGGAAGTACAAAATGATGAAAGATCTGAGTACGAAAGTACCGACGAGGTAGATATATAAGCTCTCTAGGAATGTTCTAAAGAAGAATTAATCAATGCTTTAGTTAGTTTTGCTAAACTTGAATGGAAATATCTATCTCAATATAAAGGTGTCAAAAAGAATGTTCAAGATTTGAATCTAAAGAATATGGCTCTTGAAAAATCAAACACTGACCTTCAAGCTGAAGTTAGGAACCTAGAAACCAAAAAATAAGGAGTTACAAGCCAAATGTGATGAAGATCACAAAATAATCCTAAAATTTACACAAGGTCAAGAAAACTTGGATAAGTTGCTTTGTACCCAAAGAGCATCATTTAATAAAGAAGGAATTGGATATAACCATGCAAACAAAAAGAAAACCTATAAAAACTTCTTTGTTAAATCCACTCCACATGAAAAGGATGCAAAAACATGTAGTTATTACCCTAAGATTAGACATACTACATATTCTCGCTCATTTGAGAAACCACCTACTAGAATTGTTCAAATATGGGTTCCCAAGGGAACAAGACCCCCTAACTTGGTAGATAATGATTTTGAAGTCCGATTTAAAGCCAAAGGAGGTAGAAAGGTTTGATTTCCTGTTTTGTAGGTGTGCTTGAAATCCGGGAAAGATCTATGGTACCTTGATAGCGGATGTTCAACGCACATAAGCGGCAATGCCTCATTATTTACTGAAATCAAAAATAAAGAATGTGGAAGCGTTACATTCGGAGACAAAGGTATAGGCAAAATAATCGGTGTTGGAAAGATCGGTAAAGATTCTTCCAACTCTATTGATAATGTCTATCTTGTCGATGGCTTGAAGTTTAATCTTTTAAGCATATCTCAATTATGTGACAAGGGAAACCTTGTAACATTTAACTCAACAAACTGCATTGTCAAAAATAAGAAATCGGAAAAAATTACCCTTCATGGACCTAGAATAGATAATGTTTATGCAATTGATATCGATAATATCCCCCCACAAAACCTATCATGTTTTAAAGCATCACAACATGAGGATAAATGGTTATGGCATCGAAGACTGGGTCATGCTAGCATGCATACCATTAAGAAACTGGCTAAAAAAGAATTAGTAAGAGGTCTTCCTAAATGTAATTTTGAATATGATCATATATGTGATGCATGTGCTAAAGGAAAACAGGTTTGTAGCTCCTTCAAGTCAAAAAATAACATTAGCACATCTAGACCTTTGGAGCTTCTGCATATAGACTTATGTGGGCCTATACCTATACAAAGTTTAGGACATAGTAAGTACATTCTTGTGATTGTTGATGACTATTCCCGCTTCACATGGGTCTCTTTTTTAAAGGAAAAGAAGGAAGCTTTTAAAGAATTTTCTAAACTCTGTAAACAATTACAAATTTACAAAAATTCACCAATCGTGTTCATAAGAAGCGACCATGGTAGAGAATTTGATCAAAAAGAGTTTACTGAATTTTGTAGCAATTATGGAATTGCTCACAATTTTTCAGCTCCACGCACACCTCAACAAAATGGTGTAGTTGAAAGGAAAAATCGTACTTTAGAAGATATGGCTCGCACTATGATGTGTGAGAGCAATGTCCCTCAAAGTTTTTGGGCCGAAGCTGTAAACACCGCTAATTATGTCCTAAATCGATGCTTAATTAGACCAATCTTGAAAAGAACTCCTTATGAACTATTTGAAGGCAGTCGACCTAACATTTCTTACTTTTGACCATTTGGATGTAAATGTTTTGTTCACAACAATGGTAAGAATAATCTAGGAAAATTTGATGCTAGAAGTGACGAAGGAATTTTTGTGGGATATTCTATGCATAGTGAGGCATACAGAATTTATAACAAACGCACTAAAAGCATCGAAGAAAGCATTCATGTGATTTTTGATGAATCAAATGATGGTGTGTTAAGTGACTCCATAGTAGAGAATCTTAGCTTGTTCAAGCATAGTGATGATGAAGAAGAGGCACCAAAGGAAGTAAATCCTGGCGTTCAGCAACTACTAGAGGTACCTCCCCGTCTCAAGAAGAAGAGGAACCCACAAATGAAGAAATTTCTACACCTGAAGCACCGCGCCATGAGGTAACTCGAAGGAATTTTAAATACAAGTCATATCACCCAATAGACAACCTCTTAACAGATATATCCACAGGGGTGAGAACTCGGTCATCCTTGCATAATTTTTGTGCTTTCTTTGCTTTTGTGTCACACATAGAACCAAGAAATCATTTAGAAGCACTTGGTGATTCAAATTGGATTAATGCCATGCAAGACGAGTTAAATCAATTTGAACGAAACCAAGTCTGGACACTCACGTCTAGACCAAGCAACCATTTGGTTATAGGAACAAAATGGGTCTTTAGAAATAAATTAGACGAAGCCGGGAATGTTATAAGAAATAAAGCAAGATTAGTAGCTAAAGGGTACAACCAAGAAGAAGGTATTGATTTTGATGAAACCTTTGCCCCTGTTGCATGACTAGAGGCCATACGAATACTATTGGCTTTTGCCTCATACATGAACATGAAACTCTATCAAATGGATATAAAATGTGCCTTCCTAAATGGCTACTTACAAGAAGAAGTCTATGTAGAACGACCTCCCGGTTTTGAAAATCCCGACTTTCCTGATCATGTCTATAAACTTCAAAAGGCTCTCTATGGTCTCAAACAAGCTCCTAGGGCTTGGTACGAGCGATTGAGCAAATTTCTCTTAGATCATAATTTTAAGAGAGGACTTATTGATAAAACACTATTCACCAAAATAGAAGGAGATGATCTTATAGTCATCCAAATTTATGTAGATGACATACTTTTTGGAGATACAAACACCTCTCTATGTGAAGAATTTTCCAATCTTAGGAGAAAAGAATTTGAAATAAGCATGATGGGAGAACTAACATTCTTCTTAGGTCTTCAAATTAAACAATGCCAAGATGGTATATTCATTAATCAAAGCAAATACGTTAATGAACTCCTAAAGAAATACAAAATGGATCAAGCTAAGCATGCTAAGACTCCTATGGCTACAAATGAAAAATTAGACCTTGACCAAGATGGAAAACCAGTTAGTGAGAAGGTCTATCGAGGCATGATTGGATCACTGTTGTATCTTATAACTAGTTGTCCAAACATTATATTTAGTGTCTGCTTATGTGCTCGATTTCAGGCCTCACCTAAAGAATCTCATTTAACTTGTGTGAAATGGATTTTAAGATACCTAGTAGGGACTAAAAATCTAGGACTATGGTACCCTCGAGGGAGAGATTTTTCTTTAGTGGGATATACTGATGCAAACTATGCAGGATATAAAGTCGATAGAAAAAGTACATCAAGCACTTGTCAGTTTCTTGGGCCAAGCCTAGTTTCAGGGCATTCCAAGAAACAAAATTATGTCGCACTTTTGACGGCAGAAGCAGAATACATCGCTGCTGGCGCCTACTGTGCACAACTACTTTGGATAATGCAGCAATTACGAGATTTTGGCATAAATCTCAAAGAAGTTCCAATTAAATGCAATAATAAAAGTGCTATCAATATCACAAAAAATCTAGTTCAACATTCTCGAACCAAGCATATAGAGGTACGTCATCATTTTATTCGAGATCATGTTGAAAAAGAACATATCACCTTAGCTTTTGTACCTACAGACTCTCAACTAGCTGATATTTTTACAAAACCATTAAGCGAAGATCGATTCAATTTTATTCGACATGAACTTGGAATGCTAAATCTTGATGCATAAATTGAGGGGGAGCCCTCTCTTATTACTAACCTTGTTCGCTAAGTGAAAATTCAGAAATCAATGCTTTTTTTTTTTTTTTTTGGGCATCTTTTGAATGTATCGATTCCTATAAGACCATTATTGGCCATACTGAATCAGCAATGACGTACGACACTTAATTCTAATGACTCGGCATGAAAATTTCATTTCAATGCCTTGAGGTGAATTTATTACACAACAAATTGAGCAAACTTGATAGAAGAAAATTCCTTCATAATTTTCCTTCTATCAAAAGTCAACAGGGTTTATCTTAACTATTTCAAATCTGTTCTTGATAATTTTACCAAAATCTCTCTCCCTAACTTGAGCAAAAATTTATTTTTTTAAAAAAATTTATTTTTTAAAAAAAAGAAAAAGGAAAGAAAAAACACAACAACAACCAAAAAAACAAAAACAAATACCCAGCCCTTCCACCATCGAAGTCAAACGTCACCAGTCAAACAGTGCCTTATCTCTTCCTTCAACACTTGACCGTCAATGCAACACTTCTCCGTAAACATACAGGGTTAACCAACACCTTAACGCAAGTTACCCTCCTTTCTCGTCCCGCTCTTCTTCTGGAGCCATTTCTTGAATTCTTCAGCAGCCTCTGCTTTTTCCCCATCATTTTTCGCGATCCAGCCCATCGACCACTCAGACCCACCATGCTCCAGTGCACCAACTCGCTCCACCATTCGACCCTTTCATGACCCGGCCGCACACCCCCAAAGCCCAGCACCGAATTCAAACTCCCTGCTTCGTCCCACCATTGTTGCCTGCCCATTCTGCTTTCAAAAACAGCACTGACAACCCTCCAGCCTCCCCATTCCGGTTGCCCACGTTCATCTACTAATAAGTCACGAACCTTAACTGCCCTTTGTCCAGATTTCTTCCAAATTCAACGAATCTGAGCTTTTCCAAAAATAAACACCATGGTTGCAACTTCCCAAATTTGCCCAACCTTCCATAATTCCGAACCCCAAAAAACCTTTAGATCTCAACCTTGCCATATCTCAGAAATCTCTCCACTTTTCATAACCTCAACACCCCCAGACTCCATAAAATCGACCTCCTCTCGATCTCTCCTCCACAGCTTCTCTCACAGCCCTCATCCCCCTCAGCACTGGTTCCTATACCCAGCTGCCCTCCACTCCCCACAATGGCACTCGGACCCCGTACCCGCAAAGGTGCCCGCAAAACCACCCAAATTCCCACATCATTCAGACTGAAAAGAATCGCTTCACAGTCAGCCCCCATTCGTCGCAGTTTTCGATTTTCTGTTCGGTGAAGTTTCTACATGTTGACAGCCAACAAGCCTCAGACCATCTCCGACTATACCCCGGCACCTTCCCTGGCTCGGCCTGCATTACGGACACAAACTCCGTCCCCGGCAGCCTCCTTCTCCACCGCGACAACACCAGCATTAGTACCAACCTGCACACCACCACCCTCACCTTCACCTTCCCATATCGAGGTATTACCACTGGCTTGGTTTCCTTCCAATTTAGCTAGAGATAAATTTTTATCTCGTTTCATAAACCGTTCTGTTCATGCCTGTGAAATCGTCAATGTTGATTCTATTCGAGCTGAAAACCTAGGATTTATTGAATATTTGTTGCAAAGTAACTGTGAACCACTACTAGATCTAAGTGCTGAATATTACCCACAACTGATTCGTATGTTTTATGTAAATGTTTGAACTTTGAAAACTGCTGATGGGATTTCTTTAGAATGCCAAGTGAAATACACTAAATTTACCCTTAGCGAGTCTGACTTGAACACTATTTTTGGCTTACCTAGTGTCACCCAACTGCATCTGTCTCCACTCGAAGTCAGAAATAAATTTCTCTCTGAATTTGCAAACACTCACAGTCCAGCCGACACTCACCATCTCTCCTACACCATCCTCAAACGCAATTCCCGGCTGCTATACTATGTCCTTATTCGTACAATTCTTCCCAAGCCCAACTGTCCTGCTCGTATCACCCATAAGACACTCGAGCTTCTCTATCTTCTCCTGACTGGCAAACCTATAAACTTTGCTCACTACATTTTGAGTTGCATGTCTAAGGTTAGCTCCATTCTGCGTCCTGCCCCTCTACCTCATGCTACCTTGCTCACTCATGTTTTTCGCCACTTTGGAGTGTCCCTTACTAATGAAGTTTTTGCCACCAAACCTGTTCCTATCATTACTGCTGCCGCATTCACAAGCATTCAGTTCCTCAAAACTGACCATAGTGGGTAGAAATTTATCGAGGACATGACTCCCGACGAACTCCTTACTGTCTCCTAGGGCTCTGGTCCACCTATCCCACATCGCGTCCCCTCGGCCCAATCACCTCCTCCTTCCTCTCTCCTTGACCAGATCCAGCACCTCGATGAGCGTCTATATGAGCTTCAAGAAACAGCCGACAAGCTTGAGTACATCTTGGTCCAGCACACTGACGCATTGGACGGCATCGCTCACAACCAAGCCATCATGGATAACCGCCTCCACCGCATTCAGACCTTGCTCACTACTCACATCACTGAGGTCCATCAGAAATTGGGCGATCTCATCCAACTCGGAAGCTTGACTCACCAATGTGCCCTCAAAGCTGTCCCTCTCTCTACCGCAGAACGTGCCCAAAGTGCTGCATATGCCTCCCAGTTGCTCTCCGCCACCAGCAGAGCCTCCAAGACCAAGCTTTGATTCACTCTTATTTCCTATATTTCGCTTTTCTAAAAATAATTTTTCCGCCCTGTTGATCTGCTCAAACAATTCCTCATTCCTTGTTTGCTTCTTTTTGATGAAAGAGGGGGAGAAAGTATGACTATGATATGCTATTTTGAAGTATAAGTATGCTTAATACTATTTATGATTGTTTATCTTTTGATTACTACGTTGCATAATTTTCGTGTTATATCTATGCTTGATATTCTTATGCTTAATATAAGATTGACACAAGCTAAATTTTGTCTTTCATCAAAAAGGGGGAGATTGTTGACTGACTTAGAAACCACAATGATTTTGATGAAACACAAAATTAGTGACTTAGTTGTTGCATTAAAAAGATGTAATGCATATTAATATAATCATAAAGAAATTATGAAGAAAATATAAAAGATTGCATGCATCTCCAATTTATTTGATGATATCAAAGATTGTATGCATATCACATTTATTTGACTGGAAATATTGTATGCAATATTATTTAAAGGCAAAGATATCATAAGATTAATTATGCATGCTAGGCAAGAGACAATATGGAAAATATTATTCAAATAAAAAGGATTTTATTTGATTAAACGATTCTATCCTTGGTTCTAGCCATGATAAAATATTGTCCTTATTTGATTGGAATATTCTAGCCCCACTGCAGAGGTGCGAGATGATCGTCCCTCTCGGTGGAAAGAGAGGGAGGGGTAGACCGAAGAAGAGCCTAGAGGAAGTGGTTAGAGAGGACCTGAGAGTTGTTGGTCTGACGGAGGACATGGCTCAGGATAGGAGGCTGTGGCAGGATAGGATTAGAGTCTCTGATTGTAGGGGACCAAATCCGTAGGTGGCTGTAACTTCGGTGGGGTGGGGCGGGTTTTTGTGTGCTTGTTTGCAGGTCGTGCTTGACTGGGCTGTGATGGCTTCTAGCGCCCTGGTTTGTTGAGGTAGGTCCCCGCTCTTTATTTATCTGCTCTACATACCTTCCTCCCCCGTTGGTAACTTGGTTTGCAATCGTTTCCTCTTTAAACCGTTTTTTCAAAAATTGTTTTGTAAGTCTTTAGGAATCAACCTCTCTATGGGTAGGAATACCGGTAGGGGTAAGGTTGATTATAACTAGATATCCCCAGACCCCGCGAAAGCGGGACCCACACTGGGAGTAGGTGTTGTTGTTGTTGTTGTTGTTATTGTTGTATTCTAGCAATATTACATGATTGGAATATTCTTTTTGAATTTCAAACTTGATCGATTTTATTTTACTGCAACATTATATATTTTGTTGCCAAGCTTCACAGAGATTCAAGAGAAGAGATTGTGAGCATATACTTTCTTATTGGAGAAGATCACAAGATAAAATCAGAATATCTTTGATGAGACACTTCCTTATTGGATGATGGGAGTCACAACTTGCAAGGCTATAAATACTTATCACAAGAGCAAGAGCAAGATCATCCAAGAAAGTGAAAAAGAGTATTGAGACATACACTGTGTTATCATACTGAGCTTTGTATTGAAATCAAAAGAATTGAATTATACTGAGCATTAAATTGTAATCAAAAGTCTTGAGAGATCTTGAGGAATTCTTATTAAGGAGTGAACGAAGGAGTTGGTGTGAGGTCACAACTCCTCCCAAACTTAAATCAGTGGCTGATTTAAGTAGTTGGGATCTTTAGAGTGTGATGCTCTAAAAGAAAGTATGAAGGTTCATCTTAATAAGAAAAGTAAAGCGTTGAATCCTAGAGTTGGATAACTCTAGGTGGGGATTAAGCCTGATTGAGGTCCATCCTTGTTAAAATATCTTTGCGCATTATCTCTATTTAAATTCTACATTTTGATTTTAGTTTTAATTTTTGCGATCACCTTATTCACCCCCTCTAGGACGATCTAAGTCTTCAGATACCAACCATCTACGTTAGTAATACAAAGGCTATACTGGCTGTAAGTAATACATACCCAATTCTAATTCAAATTTTAAAAAATAAAAGACAATAACAATGACATCGATTTTTAGCTTTTGAACCCGGGTTTATTATGGGCCAAGCTGGCTTCTCGCCAATTTTGGATGTATTCGCCCAATCGCCCTCTATGTATCCTTTTGTGCAGCCTTTACCAGCTACTTTCCATATGACTCATCCTTATCAATATCATTGCTCCTCTCTCTGTTACACGACTGAAAGCTGTGGCCAGAGAATATAAGAGGAAAACCAAAAAGAGACAGAATTGAAGAACAATCATGGCTGACGGAGAAGAAGAAGAGGAAAAGATGGGCACATCATTCAACGAGTTCGATCTTCCTGATGAAATTCTGGGAGTTCTTCCCTCCGATCCTTTCACCCAGTTAGACATCGCACGAAAAATCACGTCCATTGCCCTGTCGACGCGTGTCTCTGCCCTCGAGTCAGAAGCGTCTGTTCTGCGTGCCCAGCTCACAGACAGGGATAATATCATCGCCGACTTGCAGTCCCAGATCGAATCCCTTGACGCCTCTCTCGCCGATTCCCTTGACCGGCTTGCCCGCGCCGAGCAAGAAAAGGTACGGTTCGACCGGAGCCAGTAGGGTTCGGCTCGCTTCACATTTGCCTGGTTTGACTTTTTGGGGTTTCTGGGTTGCAGGAGAATTTGTTGCAGGAGAACAGCTCGTTGTCAAGTACTGTGAATAAGCTTCGTAGAGATGTTGCCAAGGTACCCATTTCAATATCCATATAAGTGTGCTTAATTAGCTCCAAATTCATGTTTTTTACTTCAAGTTAGTTCTTGATTGATTTTGTTTTTCTGTTAAATTCAATGTGAACTATGTGAACAGGCAATTGTTCTTGAATTATTTTGGTTGATGAATTAGTGGGTTAGTTGTATCTTACTTCATAGTGAGTATTATTAGACCTTTAATTGTTGAGAAACTTTGGTTTTAGGCAAAGCATGAAACCCTAAAGCAATGGGGAAAAGGTGAGTGAGTTCAAATTGGGGAGACAGGAGAATGTCTCAATCCAAATTAGTAGAGTTTGGGCTTTGTTTGAAAGTTAGCTTTTATTTGTTAGCTTCTTGTTGTCCATTCTCGGTAAAATAGTTCAGTTTGTAGTATTTTGATACTAGTTTTAGTGAAATTGTTTTAGAGGACACTTGCAATTTACGACTGCAATTTTGTGTCCCTTGCTCTGGTTTATGGCAGTGGCTGTTGACAAGCTTAGTCATTTTGTTGTGGAATGAAATTTCAGATACCAAATCGGGAAGATTGAAATTCATAGAAATTAGAGATGATCTAGAAATCCTTGTTAAAATTTGGACATGGTGAAAGATAGGAAAACATGAAAGATCAGAAGAAACATGCTTTAATAAAATGAAGAAAAGCATATTAAATCACAAAAGTAAGAAAGATAGAAATTAGAAAAAAATTAGCATTATTAACTTATAAGTAATAAAAATGCATGCAGTTACCAAAAATGTTTGAAACTGATTAAAAAAATTTTCCCATGGGAGAAAGATTGAGAGATGTAGCTGTTGGACTGAAATCAATGGCTTACTTAATTTTTTTATTATTTTTTTAAAGAGGTCATAACCAATCTCCCAGCTACTCCCTTGGAGGTGACACCAGCCTATTCCCTCCAACTCTTGCTTCAGGCTGTCAGTGGCTAATCACACTTGTGCAAGTGTTGGTGGTCATTATGGCTCGGACATTGATGGCTAGGATGAGAATCTTGCACTAGGGAACTGCTGAGGAGTGAGGAGTGGAAAGAAAAAGAGGAGGGAGTGGAAAGAGAATAGGGGAAGAGACAAAGTTGTTGGATTGGCACAGACATGGAATTGGCCTTGTTGTAGCTGGGGACCTTCAATCATGGGTCACACGTCACCAAACGGTCCGTGGACAACTCTTGGGTGAGGGGCTTGCTATGAGAGCGGGGAGATGGGTGTTAGGGTGTCGAGAGGTGCATGTTGAGGACAACACAAGGGCCTTGGAACTTACCGTGGAGGATGAAATCTTTCTCAGCATTTCTTTTCTTTCTTTCTTTTTTTTTTTTAGGTAAATTTCAATTTTGGACATAAAGAACATTTTATGTATTCAGCAGCTGCAGGCAAGGTCCAACCTGAAGAAAGGCCCTCAAAATGGCAAGATAAAAAAGTTATGGTTCAAAGTGTGAGTTTTAGGAAGTGAGGAGCCTAAAACTAATCTCACTGAAATTCTCAGGTGTTGTGAATTGCAAGTATTGGGTAGGATTAGTTGTTTCAATACTGTTGAGCATATCATATAAGAGGTGAATTGCGTAAAGCATTCCAGACTTTTGGGTATACTCGTCTGCCCTTGTACTTTTCCAAAAAGCTCCCCAGTAGCTTGATCCTCAAGCTGTTTTGTGATTTTGCTTTTTGGAGCAAAATTTCTTTGTAGATGCTAAGCCACCAAACATTTGATTTTAAAAGTTCGATCAGTAAAATTAAGTAAATGACATTAAATCAGCTAATTCGTCTCCAAAATGCTCATGAAATGCCTCTTTGCTGAAGACGTTGAAGGCTGCATTGGCCTCCAAGAGAAAATGCGTTCAAATTAAAGGATGAAAGCAGAGATGGAAAGATATTTGTTGTACAAAGTAATTAGGATTTAGGATTTCCTTTAGACTCTTGGATAAAATATTTTTCAATAAATGATGAAGCCAGCATGGAAATTTCTTTTGATGTAACTCATTTGGATTAGGGATGAGGAAGGAAAAAGGGTTACACCGATATTAGCATGATTGTAAATATTTGATAGCCAATTTATGGGACATTATTGTGTAATCTGCTTTTGGCTATTCTTATACAATCTCCCCTGGAGCCTCAATTTTCTTAGCTAGATCTAGAATTTGGGAGACGAACTACTGGGCAAACATTTTGGCTGAATATCTCTGTGGTTTGTAATAAGATGCTAGCATTGCTGGTGTTCTGTGCTAATTTTAAACCTTCCAATATAGAGTTGTACAAATTGAAATCCTTGTGTGTAATACGTCACCTTTTCTTAATTAATCCATGTGACAATGTCATCGCAACAGAATGTTTGTTTTCTTATGATGACAGTGTTGCATTAGTGGATATCCTGTAATTAGATTCACATATGGATGACATAAGTGAGGGTTATCTTGTGATCCGAAGTCTGCTTGCAGCAAGAAGTAAACAAAATAAAAAGTTTTAAGTAAATAGGGACATTTTTTCCCACCCCCGGGGGGGGGGGGTTATAAGCTCCCCATGCACCTTATAGGTAGCTTTTCACCTATTAATTTCCAAAATGCTATGGCAAGCTTGTGTTGCTTAATAACACACTCTTGATGAATGCAAGGTGAGGAGATTATTATTGTCAAGTTATAACTACGAGACAAGAATGATCGAAGTCAGAACCTATTTCACGAAGGAATAAAATGTTAAAGTGGACAACGTGATCTCTCCTCTTTGAGTGCATTTATGTGGAGTGGCACCAGCAGGTGGAGTCGCTGCTGCGATTATTATGCAAAAATAAGTAGTGTATCTCAATGGGTTTTTGCTGGAAAAAAACCACAATCCACCCACTCCTGCCTCAAGGTTTTGGGTTGCCCAAGAGACCAAGATAATATACCTTGTAGAAGAACCTTAACTGTAGAGATATGTTTCTCTCAGGGTTTTCTATGAGGCTGTATGTCAGAAGTATGTTGGTGAAATTGAGTTTGTATTATCCATAGTAAGTAGTATGTAAGTGAAATTGAGTTTGTATCATCCATAGTTAGTATCATAGTTCATATTTATAGTGCGCGAAGTGGATCTTTAAGTACATTTATATTAGCTAGGAACCTGGGCGCAGCTTGTAGGAAAGCTTTTATTTTGACCTATTTTTCTGTAGTTTTATTTGCTGAGAAAGCATAGAAAGGAAAGGCTTGACACTGAAGTCCTTATTTAAAATTGTAATCTTAATATTCACGAGGTGTCCGTTCTTTTTTTTGTTTTTTTTTTTTTTGGGGCAAACTTTTTGTGGGCTTGTAGTGCAAGAGGTACCAAATCTAGTGAGATCCTTGTTTTTTTTTTTTTTTGGGGGGGGGGGGGGGGGTGTTAGGTTCCTTTTCTTGTCATATGTCATGTGTGGTGTTGTTCTAAATTTCTGAACAATACCATCATCTTAAGATCCATCCTTACTTTGAACTTGAAGATCCTTTTTCCTGTCATACGTAATGTGTGTTCCATGTGTTTGGAAGGTGGTTTTACTATTGTGTTAGTGTATCCTCTTGACTTTTCCCATGAAAGGCAAAAATGAAGGGTCAAGTCACATAAACCCTTTGGCTGTTTTCTTATCTTTTCCCCCCTCAAAGACATGTAGTCTTCATTGTTGGTAAGATCTTAAGCCTGATGAATCTTTTGCTGTTAGACGTAAAGTTTGTTCTCTAGCAGATAATAAGCTGTATAGATCAACTAGGTGGAACAAGGAGGGCACTTGGGTTAGGAATCAAGATTGTTTGTTGCCTTGTTTGCTGTGTGTTTACGTGTAAGGAGTGGGAAAATCTATTTGATGGTGAGAATTCAAATTGCATTGAAAAGGGAGGTTTGGATATGTTATTTCTGAGCTCCTCCTGTTTCTCTCGTATCCCTATTTGAGACTTTGAGACTCTGGCTAAGATGCTTTGGTTGCTGTTTTCTGCCATTCATTAGTTAAAATAAAATATGATGTGCTGAATGGCTGTTCGCCTTTTTGGTTTGTGGTGCTTCAGCCTCATTGAAACATGAAGGTGACTCTTTGAGTTATAGTTCCTATTTAGTCATCAGTTGTGTTGCACTTTTTTTTTTTTTTTTTTGGGGGATAGGAAAAGGTAATATATTATATAAAAATAAGAAGCTCAGTTGCACAGAGAGCAATGTGAGCATTGTACAAAAGGCTATTTACAACCTAAGTATAAACTATCCACACAATCTGCCAAATCAATAAAGGAAGAGCTAAACTTCCCATTCTTCCAAAAGTAGAGAATTTTGATGAAATTCTCTTTCAAACGCTGAAGAGGAGTTTCTACGTTATCAAAAACTCTACTATTACTCTCTCTCCAAATATTCCAAAAGATGACAAGAGGTAGGACAATGACTTCCTTCTTCTTCTTCTTCTTAACTTTCCTACCAAAGGAGCCTTCCCAAGCCAAAAGATGGTTCCTAATAGAGTCAGGAGTAACCCAGGACATTCCCAAGCAACTGAAAGTTAGACCCCAAAGAATGCTTGCAACTTGACAATGGAGCAATAAATGATCCGTAGATTTCCAGGTCCTTTTACACATGAAGCATCTATTCACCAAAACTTTCTCCCTTTTTTGTAAGTTGTCACACGTTAGAATGTTCCCATGTGTAGCTTCCCATACAAAGAACGAAACCTTCAAGGGGGCTAAGGACTTCCAAATGAGATTGTAGGGAAGCCTTTTTAAGAAAGAATCTCCTGTGGTGGAAACTTCACATCAAGAAGCTTCAAATAAAAAGATATAACAGTGAAGCACTCCTGAGTGGTTAGATCCCACTGCACCCTATCAATTGAAGAGTCTCCTACTTTGGCCTCATTAAGCTTATTGAAAAAGCTAACTAAGGAATCATCATCAACGAAACCATCTCTAACAAAAACTGGTGTCCACACACTGTTACCATGAACCTGCTCCCGATACTCAGCAATAGAGGCATTTTTGTCCACTGCCAAAACATAAAGCCTAGGGCACAAGTCTTTCAAAGGAAAGTCGCCGCACGAGCGATCATGCCAAAAAAAGATTGAAGCGCCATCTCCCACCTCAAAGGAACAGTGTGGGAAGAATCTCCCCCAACCTCTGGAGATATATCTCCAAAGACTATACCCATAAGAGCCTCTCGCAATAGAGGGAGACCAACCAAATCTATCGTCCCCATATTTGATGGTAACTACCTTTCTCCACAGATTGCCCTTTTCATTCATAAATCTCCATAGCCACTTACCAAGAAGGGCCTCATTAAAGAGACGCAAGTCCCTTATACCTAACCCTCCTAAGAGCATGGGTTGCTTCACAATGTTTCATCTTACAAGATGAAACTTGAAGTTACTTCCAAAAGAACCCCAAAGGAAATTCCTCTGGATTGCTTCTAATTTAATGGCCACTGAAGAAGGCAAGGGATAAAGAGAGAGGAAGTAAGTGGGGATACTTGAGAGAACACTCTTGATGAGAGTTAGTCTCCCCCCTTTCGAAAGGTACATAGCCTTCCAGCCAGAGAGTCTTTTCTCAAACTTTTCGATAATTGGGTCCCAAATGGCTTTCTCTTTAAATTTAGCACCGAGAGGGAGACCTAGGTAGGTAGTCGGAAAGGCATCAACTTTGCAACCTAAAACACCTGCAAGCAATTGAATATTGTCCATATACCCAATAGGCAGGATAGAGCTCTTTGCCAAGTTTACCTTAAGACCCGAAACCGCCTGAAACCAAGTGAGCACACACCAAAGATTCACCATCTGCACACAATCATTTTCACAAAAAACAATAGTGTCCTCCGCCAAAAACAAATGAGAGACACTCAAAGTTGTCGTACCCGAGCAGCCTACTTTAAACCTAGAAATAAGCCCTGCACTAGATGCCGCATCAAGCATCCTTGTAAATACTTCCATGACTAACAGAAACAAAAGGGAGGATAAAGAGTCTCCCTGACGAAGACCTCTAGAAGTCGAAAAAAACTCTGTAGGAGAATTGTTGACAAGAACTGCAAAGGATATAGAGGATATGCAGTGTCCGATCCATCCAATCCACTTTTTCCCAAAGCCCATTCTTTTCATGACATACAACAAAAAATCCCAATTCACATGATCATATGATCATATACTTTCTCAATGTCCAACTTACAGACCACACCCGGCTACTTTCTCAATGTCCAACTTACAGACCACACCCGGCTTTCCCGACTTAACCCTAGAATCAATGAGCTCATTTGCTATAAGCACCGCATCAATAATCTGACGACCTCTAACAAAGGCATTTTGGTTCTCTGAAATGAGATTCCTAATGATGCTTCTTAATCTTTGGGCCAAAACTTTCGAAAGCAATTTATAAATGCAACCAACCAGGCTGATTGGCCGGAAGTCTCTAATATTTTCAGCATTTACTTTCTTAAGAATAAGACCAATAAAAGTGGCATTAAGGCTGGCCACGAATCTTCCTGAGAAGAAGAACTAGGCGAACATTCTCATCACATCTCCACTAACAGTGTCCCAATTGCCTTGAAGGAATGCCATAGTCATACCATCCGGTCTGGGGGCCTTATTCCCACAGCAATCTAGAAGAGCTTTAGTGACTTCTTCTTCATTGAAAGGCATCTCAATAAACTCTTTCGCCGCGTCTCGTAACAAGGGCAAAGGCAACGTATCAACTGTAGGTCTCCACGGTTCTGACTCGGAAAAAAGAGATTTGTAGAAGTTGTAGATTGCAGACTTCATATTTGGGAGAGCATCATATTGAACCCCATCCACCACCACACAAGACAAAGAGTTAAACTTTCTACGCATATTAGCAACCCTATGGAAGAATTTGGTGTTACGATCGCCAGCCTTAAGCCATAAGGCCCTTGACTTTTGCCTCCAAGATATTTCCTCCAACAAAATAATTTTAGCCCAATCCTCTTTTGCATCCCTTCTTTGCTGAATTTCAACACTAGTAAAGCCAGAAGTCTCTTCTTTTACAAGAGGGAATTTATGATTCCCAAAAGATTATACTTTTGAGTCTTGATGTCTCCAAACACATCCCTGTTCCACTTCTTAAGATTCTCTTTGACAAACTTAAGCTTGGTTGCAACAATATAACTAGCGTACCCGTCAACTTGAAGCTTCTCCCACCATTCTTTGATAAGATTCGAGAATTCCTCAAATTCTAACCACATATTCTCAAACTTGAAGGGGGTCCTACCCCTTTCTAGCCTTGTCGTCTCAAGACAAATAAGGAAGTGATCCGAAATTGGCCTTGACAACCTCTTTTGAAACATGTCTGGAAAGAGTTCCTCCTAATCTGCCGACACTAGGAAACGGTCTAACCTTGAACATACCGATTCATCTCCACTCCTAGACCAAGTAAAGTCTCCCCCCTTCAATGGTAGGTCCAACAGGGCTGAGTAATTGATGAATTCTGAAACTCCACCATTGCATTCGAGGGACAAACACCTGTGCTCCTTTCTTGAGAATGTAAAATTTCATTAAAACCCCCCCTATGCACCACGGGCCGGACCAACCATCCCGAATTCGTCGCAGTTCGTCCCACATCCTGAGTTTGTCAACTCCAACATGCGGACCATAAACACCAGTAAAGGCCCAAGTGGTGCTGCCATCCCCCATTTGTAAGAAGCATGTGATCGAAAATTCACCACAAAAAGAGGAAATCAAATGGAAAGAATTTTTATTCCACAAAACTAAAAATTCCTCCAGCTGCCCCTATTGCTTTAAGAACCGCAAAACCAGCGGCTTGGTTTTCCCAAATGCCCACTTCCTCAAGTTTTGTCTCTTGGATACAAATGAGATCACAATTCCAGTCCCTCAAAAAATTTTTCAGCAAAGCTCTCTTGTCCCGATCATTAATACCCCTCACATTCCAAGAGATAAACCTAAACATAAGGCACCATCAACCCACTTGTAGAGGTGCACGACCTATCATAGTTAACTCCAAACTCTAGTCTCCTGAGTTCCCTCTGCCTCCTGGAAGAAGGTGGTGTTCTCTGCACAGCTGGCTTGTGCGTAACGTTGGTACTCTCGATTCTAGAGAGAAGATGAATCACCTCATGCTCATAACCCGAGAAAGCCACCCCAATACAGGTGGCAATGCTTTTGAGTTTGGAGGCCACCCACTTGGAAACCTTATCAGAATTAACATTCCTGCTATCCCAAACATCTTCCACCGAATAGGAATTGCTAGGGCCTTGAAAACAGGAGTAATCAACGGCCAGCGGTTCTACGAATCATCAACTCTTGAGTAGCTATCCATTGGCACCAACGGCCACTCATGCCTAGCATACTCTTGGGTTGTGTCCCGGACCCTGGAAGTAGGAGCATTATTGTGAGAGCTCACACTCATTGCAATTGCATCACGAACCACTTCCCGAGGCAAATCACAAGGAACACCACCACATAAATCCACCCCCCAATTATGCGGTGATAGTGATGTGTGATTACCCATAGAGAACATAGAAGATGGGGCACTAAACCACGAAGGAGTGGGCCTGGTCCTTCTCCTCACATAACCACGGTAAGCTCCTAGAAGATGATGGAGCCAGCTCGTTAGTAAGGTTCAAGGAATCTGATAAAGGATGAAAGTCCAAAAGAAGAGAACCCCTGTGGATTTGGTGAGAGACTACATCATCCCTTGCCAAAGGAACAAAAGAGTTGCTAGTCGCCTGTCCACAAATTTTAGCTTCATACAGTGCAGGATCAACACCTTTAGCCTCATCTGTGGAAGGAGAGCTTGTATCACACACAAGCAAAGCGTCTGGAGGCCAAATTTTATAGACGCTGCCCTCACTGCTACACCCATTACTCTCACGCACCCTGTTTCTTCTATTCCTGAAGCTGTTGCGTCGAGAGTAAACTTGAGTGCTGACAGATTTAGATGCCCTCATACCAAGCTCTGTAATAACCCTTTGCTTTCCTCGGTCCACTTGCATATGCCTTGATAACGCAAGCTCTTCGGCGGCTTCCTTGGCATTCCTCACATGCGCAGAGACGGCAACATGTGGGACTGAACTCAGGAAGCATTTTGGTTCACCAATAAAAACACACTTTGGGCAACAACCCGGAGGTGGAGGAGGAGGCTGAGGTGGACTTGGAAGTGCATCTCCATGTGCCATTGTCACTTGGTGTGGAGGCCTCCTCAGTGCTCCTGATGCGGCCGAGAAAGCTAGATTAACAATATCGGTAAGAGCATCAAAGATCATTGCCCAACCTCTCTCATTCCATCCTGCTGGGAAAATAACAAAAGAGACAGATAACTGCAGAAATTTTCCCGCCTTATTTCTCTTAGATTCTAAAAGAAAAATGCTAGAGCTTTGCCGCACTTGATTACACCAATTGCAGGATTTGGACTTATAAAATCTGCCCCAGGCCCTCAGTAACCATAAAGCAACATGCTCTCGCAAGAAAACTGAAGTTCTCCTCCCCCTTCCATTCTCAGAAATTTTCAATACATCCTCTGTAGTCCCAACAATAGTGAAATCAAAGGATTTGCTTTCAATTGCCACAAACCTCTTGTAGCCTCCTCTCGTACTAAAAGTCGCAGCAAGCTAACTAAAAAGCAAAGACCATTAACCAGGTAGAATCCCAGCCAGCAACTCCAGAAAATGAGAAAAGAACAAACCTGGCCCAAGATCACTTCAGGCGTCCGTTTCTGAAAAGAAAACCGCAGAAAATGAAATTCAGGCGATCTTCCGGTGACCGGAAAAGTTGCCGGCTGCCGGTCTCCGGCAGTAGACCTCACAGGCTGCGACAGAAACTTCCGGCCGATGCAATGGACGCCTCAAGTAAGAAGGAAACCAAAGGGAGCGAGCCGAACTTGAAAAACACACTCCACTGCTCTCGCAAGGTCGCCGGCGACAAGACTGCCGGTGGAAGCCTCGCCGTCGGCAACAAAGTAAGCCGGCGTCCACTGCAAAGGCCACACCCAAGTAATAACACTGAAGAAATGAGAAGATCTGAAGAAAAAAGAGTAAGAAGGCCGATGATAGCCCGGCCGCCGGTGAGCAGAGACGACGGCGGCTCCCAGAGACCCGAGGTCTAGCGAACCCCAAGTAGCCCTCCGATAACCTCACGTCAGCCCTGAGACACCCACGAACAGCCTGCCCCCTCTCTCTTCTCGAACCAGTGGGAGTTACTGTAGCTTTCGCCCTCTCTCTCTCTAACCTTATTTTCCATTCAGTTGTGTTGCACTTTTAGAGGAAAGGCTATATCGTCTTTGAGTCTCTAAACTTTAGTTGCTTGTTGTCCATGCAGTTGGAAGTCTTCAGAAAGACACTTATGCAGTCGCTTCAAGAGGAAGAAGATGGCTCTGTAAGTGTATTTCCTCAAGCACTTTCATGGATGATTTCCTCGACCTTGTATTGATACTTAAATTGTTTGCTTGCCGTGTTGGCATGTTATGCTTTTGACAGACAGGGGCACAAGGGGCATTTGCTAAGGAACTCAAGACCCAAGCAAGCTTGTCCGCTCAGTCGCAGAGTGGAGGTTGCATTGGATTTTTCTGCCTGTTTATTCTGTGTGGATTTAAATTGGTGACCTCATGTTGTATAAGAGGTGGTAGTGGTTTCTCTCTCCGGCTGTGCGGCTGGAATTGTTGTTCGAGTATCATAAAGATATCTTCTTAAAAGAAGCTCACTTGTCAAGGTTTTGCTATGTGGTGGATCCCTCTGTCATCAGTTTATCTTGCTTTGTTTTTTTGTTTTTGGGGGGGGGGGGGGGGGCTGCTCCTCCAGACTGGAGTTACATAGAGACCTTAATAAATGCTTCCATTTATGCATCAAACTAATGGACAGTCGGATATTAGCTAATAGAATGATGGACTTCTTCACCCGGCTTGCTTAGATTCATTTGATGGGGATCTTTTATAAATGGATTCAACGGATGAATGATCTGTTCTTTGGTTAGGGTCACTGATTTGGTTGAATAACCTCTTTTAATCAGATGATGATATCAGCCTACCCCCTTCAGCATATTCTTCAACACAAAGTGAGACTTTAGAAAGTGGAAACTCAGTGGCAGAGGATCATGATACAGATGGTAAGTCTCTGAAGTCTTTCAGCCACCGAGTTTAGTCAGCCCAAATATATACTTGTCGGATCAAGTGGTTTTTGTGAGTTTATCAGAGGCATTTGTAATAACTTGCATGATCAATGTCATTTTCTTTTCATGTTTAGCTCTTTTAACTCAATGCATTGCAGCCTCAAGACCTCGGATATCACCAGGGCTCCTGTTAGGATCACAGACTAGCACTCCTCGTCTTACTCCACCTGGATCTCCTCCATCTGTATCGCCATCCAGAACACCTAAGCCCACTTCACCAAGGCGACATTCTGTTTCATTTTCAACCAGTCGAGGCATCTTTGATTCTAATCACGGTTCTTTTTCTAGTACTGATGGAGGGCCACAAAGTGGTGAGTTACTTTCAAATGCTTTTTAAAAATTGACAATTGCTTATTCATTGTTTCATTTGACTTTAATTCTTAAGCATGGAAATTATCCGAGGTGGACAATTTTAGTGGCTGAAAGAATCTGCCCACAATATCATTATGTGCAGAACCTAGGTTTATGCTTACTGCCTTACTCTGATGACTTCAGGACAGAGGTAGCTCTTATTTGTTATTGTATCGCACTTAGCTGTTTGGTTTTGTTTTAGGACGACCACGAGTTGATGGAAAGGAATTCTTCCGCCAAGTCAGGTATCCTTCTTGAACTTAAGCTGTGCACTTGAAATGAGTTCAAATCTCCACAATCTGCTTCTAGATCATGCAATTTGATGGCTGTTTTGCCTCTTAAAGTGCTTAAATACTGTCATCGTTGAATATTTAGTAAATAAATCCTGTAAGTATGTGACCTGAGGTTATCATAAGTCGACAATTTTGCTGGGCATAGGGGGTGGGGAGGGACAGTCGTCTTAACGCAATTCAGCATACCCTGAGCCTTCTATTTAGTTTGCCAACAAAGTTACTTCGACTCAAATGCAACTATTGATTATCCAACATGCATGTCTTGCTGTTGAGCTTGCTTCTCTTTTGAAAATCATGAACATTTTTGGGCTGAAATGAAGCGTCAGTGACCGATAGGAATCTTTAGCGAAATGAAAAGCTCAATTGAGATTGATTGTCAATCAAGCGGATGTCGGTCTCTCTTTTCCCAAGAATAACTAGACTATGGACTAAGAGAATCGAAGTTGTGTTGACGAATGATAAGTCTGTCTTTAGATGATGGCAATGGAACTCCAGCGCTGCGGGTGCTTCATTTCTTTAGCTGAGTGCCCCTCTACTTTGATGATTCTTCTTCCTAAATGGGCTACTTTATTGATGCCCCGGATCAGAAATTTACCTGTCAAATTTTCTAATTGATGACGTAACTGATATTGAGTTATTTAATGAGCTGCATTTGCATCTTATTACTTATGATCCGGTGATCACGAAAACCATCAAGAGTTATTCATTCGATCCCTTGTGGTTTTTCTCAGGAGTCGTCTCTCATACGAACAATTTGGCGCTTTTTTAGCAAATGTCAAGGAGTTGAACTCACACAAGCAATCAAAAGAAGTATGGGTCAATCTCTTCTTACCTTTCACTAATTATTGCTTTTTCTTTCATTTTGAACTGTATAACATGATGGGATTGACTGTGTGATTGGGCATTTTTTTATGGTAGGAAACTCTGCGGAAAGCCGATGAGATTTTCGGCCATGATAATAAAGACCTCTATACAATTTTTGAAGGGCTGCTCACTCGCAACGTCCACTGAAAGTGCCCTTGAATTTGTGAAGAATTATTACTTGTACATTTCCCTTTACATCTTCCTATAGGCTATAGCCTGTGTAAATGACGGACGGTATCTATTTTGTAAACATTTGTCATGTTGATTGAGTTGGGTATGTTGTATTCATATTTTTGAGGGGACAAAGTTCGTCCTAGACATTTTGTAGTTGCTCATCTCTCCCTCAGTATTAGTTTGTTACTTTTCCATGTATAGTCGAATTCTTATTTATGAACGAATAAATGCTATGTCCTTTGTTATTTGAATTATAAATATTTCAAAATTCTATAGATGTTTGTAATTTTAAGATTCTTGGTAAATTGAATGTTATTTATCACTAAATTATTAGTCCGTGCAAATTCATGGGAAGGTTCTGCGCAAATATTGTATTACTCGCTCTCTAGCTCTCACCCATATTCATAGTTAATTTTAGAAAATATTCAAAAATAAGTAGTAAGTGCCTTTACGTTGTTGAAATGGGCTTTCAACCGATAAAATGTTAGGTTGTTGGAAAAACAATTTTTGATAATATTATGAGACTATAGAAATAGATGTTTTTGACAATGAATATGGGATGAAGGAAGTATCATCTTTTGGGATTGATCTCAATCCAAAATAAGAAAAACAAAAGCTCTATGGATTCTGATGATTTTCCTTCTCTTGACTTTTCTTTTAATACATAGCATGTGAATAAAAAATGGACGATTCTGATGATTCTGATGATTTTATCATAAGACTATTTTACTCAAAAATTTATAATTGCAAAGTCTTTCTAATGTCTGTAAATAATATTCGATGCTTTAATAGTATAAAAGATACCAATAAATCAAACAATAGATAAATTAAGATGGTCAAGTGTAAAGTGTAGAATGTGGATTGTAAGTTGGATGGGCTTAATTTGGACCGTTGATGAGCTAACATATGCAAAGAACTTCCCCGTTCACGAATCTCATAGGTTGACATTAATTAAAAGTTGGCAACGAGATGTCTCTGATTGCATTTTGGTTTTTCATGCACGTTTGATTTAAAGGGGGAAAAAAGAAAAAAGTTTTCCTTTCATTTTTTGGCTCGGCCATTCAAATCCAAGTTCACTAGCAATTTTTGTTCTACACACCATAGCAGTCTTCATTGATAAAACGCTAACATATTAATAAAGTGCACCTGATACAAATAGGTTGCATCAGAACTGAAAATAATCACGCAAAAACCCATTTCAAAATATCAGCTCATCAAAAATGCGAGAAAATCACACCAAAAGAGCATGCATTGAATTATTTAGGCCAATTTCAACGCTCAGCAGGGAGGCATGTCCAACGGTGGCGGCAACATTCGAGAGTTCTTGTCTTCTCCGTCCTTAACGATGAATGTGGTCATCATTCCCCATGTTAGATGACGCTCTAAATGGCAATGCATATACCACACTCCTGAAAATCATCAGGAATGACCAAAAGAGTGTAAGTAGCACCAGCAACTAGGTTGGGTTGGAATGCATAGACCTATTATTAAATACTGTAGATATTGAATTTGTGTTGAAAATTGTCTAAATTGTTGAAGAACATTATAGGCGTAAAAAACTTCTTTTCAATCTAAGGAATCAATTTTGGGCAAATATCAGGTCGGCTTGAGGCATATTCTCCCTCTCTCTCTTTGTTTGTTTGTTTGTTTGTTTTTTAGTATGTGTGCGTTCCGATCAGAACATTCTTTTTGTATTGTAATAAAGCTTTGCCAGCTCTATTGCCAGGATCATCTTGGTTGAATTCAGCACATAGTATGCAAAGATAACTATTAACCCCACACTGGGAGATTGTTTGTTGTATGATCCAAACACTTGATTCTACACAAAAAATGGTAGTTTGGTTTTGACTTGAATCCATATTGACCTAAACAAAACAGAACCTACTCACATCAACCACGTTTTCTGTATCATTGGATAAACGCCAAAAGTAAACCCGGTTCAAAATTGACCCGACTACCAAATAGAATTGTTCTTCCGCTATTTGAAATTAACCCAATATGCAGCCGCAAAGGCTTTGTTTCCAGGACCATGATAAATTGTATGACACAGAAAGAGCTGCACTTACCAGGATTCTGGGCTTTGAATCTGATGGTAGTCCACCCATTTTTAGGGACAACGACAGTGTTCTGGATGGGAGGATCCACCAAGTTATAGTTTCTGGGGTCCTTGTTCTTGTTAAAGTTACCAAATCCGGAGCCAACGACATAGAAGCTCTGCCCATGAAGATGCATGGGATGATCTACTCCAGCAACTAAATTTGTGCTCTGAAAAGTCATCTCCATGGTTGAATTGTACTTGAGAACCCTCACTTGAGTGCTCAGTGTCGGTGTTTCAAGGCGCAAATCTTGGTACTCGGCTGTGTAGTTGAACACCAGAGGAGGGTATCTAGGAAACCGTTTGGCATACACCCCTTTGATGTGATAGTAATAAGATTCAAGAATGGAGGTAGTCGGAAGCACAAAACTGATGTTAGTCACGCTTGCAGCAAATCTAGTCCCATTCGGACCCTCACATGAGTCATTTGGACAAGGCAACGTGTTTATTGAGATGGTCGAATACATTCGATGGTTCACTGTTTTTGGGACATGGACAGGGTGGTCCTTACTGGCTAAGCTACGGAGGCTGCTAGTGAAGGAAAAGGATGCGTTCGTATCGTTGTAGTATGGAAGGTAAGGTAAAGAAGGGGTCGATAATGTGTTGTAGTTTTTGTCGTCGTACTCTAAAATGGCTGTTGTTGTGGTGTTGTCGAAACTGACATTAACCCCACTTGAGTAGGCTCGAGCTGCCATATAATAGCGGCCAGGCTGCTGGTTCGCATGAAGAAGACAATCCATGGTCTCACCAGGGGCTATTGCTATGTAGTCTCTTGTCAAGGGCTTGGTGTAACTTGCATCAGTTCCCACCACAGTGATGGAGTGGTTGGCAATCGCATAGAAGAGGATGTCGTTCATGGCTGCATTGATCATGCGCAGTAGCACTGTCTTGCCATACTGCACAACTAATTTGAAGGTTTCTGGTAATCAAGAAAGGCAATACATGTCAAAATTTGCTAGTTGTAAAGTTCACTGTTCACATGTAAGGTGCCATGTTATGACAAAACATACCAGAATATGACAACCTTATTCAGTACGTACACAAAGAAGGCCTTATAATAGTAGATTGGTTTGCAAATATTGGTTGTTCAACCGCCAGTGTCACTTGCTGGCAGTTGATCCCTGGTGCTGATATGATATGAGAATCACTTTATTGGCAGAAATCATAGCCTAAGAAGCACCCTGCATATTGTACTGTATAACTCTATCCGAATATATTTTTCATATGTTGGCAATTCTCTTAGTCATTCTGTTGAAAAGATGTATAGTGATGCGGTACTTGTAACAACTGATGTGCATGAATTAGAATGAGACGTCTAATTAGTTGTCTCCGTGGTTGTCAAACAATGACTTCTAACCCCGTTAAAAATGGGCATAAGCTAACAAACTCTGCGACTTCTCATGGAGAAATTTGACATTTGTTAAAAATTTCATTTATTTGGGAAATAAGAAAATGGATTCAATACATGAAGTGGAAAAATTTGTTTAAAGGGGAAAAAAATCTGCCACTCAGAATAGTATCCAAGAACTGTGTCCAAATTGCAAGGACAGACAGACCTGCACTTGAGCATGGATACAAGTCACCGGGCTGCCCATTTATCGTGAATGCATCTGAGACATTGGGTTCTCCTCCTGTTTCTTGGAATTCATAGAACACCTCATAGATATCTCTTCTCCACCACTCTCCTGTTCACCATTCAAAGATACACAAATTCAGATTCGATCTTTTGAAGAATTAAGAATTCTCAACAATAGCATTGACACCAGGTCATTACGTAGATCCTGTCAGAAACAAGTCAAGAGAGATCTAAATTTAGACAGTCTTAATTCTACAAGTGAAGAGACTATTTTTGAAAGACCTGCGAAAGATAAATAGAAAAAAGTTTTAACAATTTTGCAAGTTTTTTGATACGAAAACTACAATGTGGTAAAACGAAAATAGCTAATAGATAACACAAAAACCTTGAAATAACATTGGATGGGTAGCAATAAGAGTAAGCATTTCAAACCTAACATGATGGGCACTTCAAGATCAGGCTTTGGGAAAGGGTAGCTCGTTCCAGGTTTGGGGTAGATGACAATGGCACCATATGATGTTGCTCTTGCCCAATCGCTGTGAGCGTGCCACCACAGAGTCCCTTCCTCGTCAGAAAAGATAACCCTTTGATTAAAACTTGCTCCAGGTTTGATCGGACACTGAGTCACATATTCGGGTCCATCTGACCATGGATTCCTTGGCTGTTTTACTCCATGCCTATAAAAGAAAACATAAGACGGTTTATGAAAGCAATTCACAATCATCATCTACTCCACGCACCCACACCCAGACACACAATAGAAAAGAGAAGACAAGAACAATGAACATACCAATGGAAGGTGATGTTATGTTGGCCCCTATTGATAACCTTGACTTTAATAGTGTCACCTTTGTATACATATAATGTTGGTCCCGGAAATTTCCCATTGACAGTCAAAATGGGCTTTGTGTGGCAAAGTCTGGTGTATGGTGCTTCTTTCACCTAATATATATTTGAAATGCTGCCATCAGTTTCACTGCATACTAGTGAAAATCCTTCAACAATATAATGTGCAATATGCATCTTCATGAAAATGCTTGAGCCATGCACATTATTCATACCATGCCTAATCTCTGGTCGGACCAAGACCTGTTTCCTACCCTAAAAGGCCAGATTGGACTGTATGTGAGACCGAGTCCATGCACACTGGCATTTCCAAGGAAGACTAACGCAACATGAAAGTAACAACTTGGAAGATTTAGCTTTTAGGGAAGGAAACAGAAAATCCTGTTCCATTTTTCACAGTGCCATTGAAGCATATATGCAGTTTTGATCCACCAAACCAAGGCCGAGTGCAATGTAATGAAGGCAGCCTTACCCCTAAAACTAGACGGGCTGTTTCCGTGATTTTTGAGGGAAAACTTGACGATGTAGATGATATACAATCGTTTTTGAGTTTATAAACGAAAGGCCCAATGATCATGCAAAGCTTTCATGTTAAGATGATAATACTCTAGCATTGTACCATTTCACGATCCGAAAAACTGAGAACTAAGGAGAACAACATGATACTCACAACAAAAACATATGATGACATTGCTTCGGTTTGGAACACAAAGTGCACGAGGATAACACATAGTGAAAGCAAGATTGAAAGCATATTTTCTCCCTGCATTTTGATCTAAGAAAAGCTAAGCTATACTTCTTTCCCTTGACATAAAATTCTTCCACTTCAATTTCTTCAAGGAATAATTCTAATCAAGGGAACTTATAGACCATCATAGGGGCTATAGTCTGCCATTAATCCTCTGATAAAAGAAAATAAATAAATAAACTGCCCTAAAAGTCATAATTCCACACGGAAAAAGAATTACTCTAACTGGGTTGAAGAAAAGGTACCATGAACGTCTGTTCTCCATTTTGTTTGTTTGTCAAAATATGCAATTTTGTTGTGTTTCCTAATTAATATCGAGGAAACAAAATCCAAATATGAATCTAAATTAAATTAAAGTCTATACCCTCATGAGTCCTATTCAGGCAGGCAACGACGTTCAACGTAACATTATATTCATACCTCCAAGGCCCTGTTCTTTTCGTTGGGAATATAAGTTTGAAAATGAGTGAAATTAGTTGAGATTGATAGAAGTAGGTTGAAGTGGGTATTTTTTTATTAAAGTGGGTAGAAGTGGATTGAAGGTTGAATTTTTTTTATATGATGGATATTAGTTGGTCAAAATAATGGGAAGTGTTTGAAGTGGCTTGAAGTAGATTAAAATTAATAAAGTGAGTTGAAATAAGTTGGAGTTAATAAATTAAAATTTACCAATAAAAACAACATTGCCTAAATTGTAGAATTAGAAACACATTGTATTCGATATATTCTACAGCATGCACTAGGAAAAAGTTAAGGACAGTCCTCTTTTTTATTATTTAATTGCAAAAGCCAAAAGAGCAAGGTAAACACTAGAGTTGAAAAAAGTTGATCTGATATGATTGCGGATTGAAATCGACACAAAGTTAATTGAATTTGGGTACAAATTTCGACCCGTTTAATTAAATAGGTTGATACATTTAATCCGTTTAATGAAATGGGTTAGGTTCAGGTTGACATTCTCGATACGAAAAAGTACCTATTTAACTTATTTAATTAAACGAGTCAAATAAGTCAACTCATTTTTCCATTTATCATTTATCAATTTACTTTTTATTAGATAATTAAGAGTATAAATTTTTTTTTAAATTGTGAATGATGACGAATCAGGGAAATTTTAAAGAGTAATTATTTAATGTGATATGTAAACTTAATTTTTAACACTATAATTACGTATTAGGTTGAAAATATTAAATGCGTAAATAATTAATTAGATGACTAAATTTGACATGTTTATCTTAAACGGATTAAGCGAGTCAACCCGTTTACAAATAAAATAGGTATAGATCAAGGTTTTTCAACCCATTTAATAAACGGGTTAGGTTCAGATCGAGGAATTCTCAACCTGTTTAAGTTCAACACAAGTGCGAACTTGATCCGACACGATCTATTATCCAGCTCTAGTGTACACTCGCTTGCAAAAGTACGAACACAATTAAACAATACAAAAGAAAAAGAAAAAGTTATCCAACCAAAGTCTGCATCCAACAAAACAAGTGCCAGGCTAAGCAAAACATCTGCATGCTCACATGACACCTACTTTGAATTTGGATGCTTCAGGCCCTGTTTTTGTTTGGGAAATTATAGGTGTGGGATGGGTGAGACCTGAAAAAGGGGGAAGAAATAGGTGGAAGTTGGTATGAGTGGTATTTTTTTAAAGAGTAGGAAAGGGTGGAAAGGAGTGGGAAGAAGTGGGAAGGAGTTGAATGAAACAAGAGAGTTGACGCAAGTTACGTATTTTTTGTTTAATATAATCTTTTATTTGTGATAGTAATTACCGATGATAAAAAATTTTTTAGACTGAAAAAATATTTTTCTATGTTGACGCAGGTACAAAATATTGTTTCGTGGCCGTTATTATCCCAAAAAATTATAATTTTCGTTATTCGTAAAATAAATTACGGATATATTTTTTTCATATATTAACCAAATGCAAACAACGAAAAAAATATACATATGTTCAGACCTTGTTCTTTTCGTTGGTAAATCCAAATTTACCAACCTCAACCCACTTCAACCTACATAAACCCACTTCACGAATTTCAATAAAAAATACCAGCTTCAACTAATTTCAATCCACTTCGACCTACTTCAACCCATCATACAAAAAAATTCAACCAACTTCAACCAGTTTCAACCTACTTCAACCTATTTCAACCCACTTCAATAAAAAAAATACCTATTTCAACCTACTTTAATCCATTTTAATAAAAAAATACTCACTTCAATGTACTTTAACCCACTTCTACCAATATCAACTAACTTCACCCATTTATCAAGCCATATTTCCCAACGAAAAAAAACAGGCTCTCAGTACACGAAAAACAACCATCTGCATGTGTGAAGAACTTCTAATATTTTGTTACTAATGTACACAGAAAAAATATCCGCTCAAAATACATTTGCACTTCCTGTCATGAATTACACACAACGCAAAAACAATTTACACGTTCCTTCATTATACTGAAAAAAATATACAAATTTGGCCTCAAATTACGATGAGCGAAAAATAAATCTATTATACATACATCAACAATCATCTGCGCTTTCATGACTATAACAAATATTTCGTAACCAATGCCCAAAAAAAAAGTATCTCTTCCATATATAGAATCAAATTCAAAATATCTACTAGTAAAAAAAAAAAAAAAAAACTAACATTTGCTTAACAAAGCAGAACAAACTTCTTCAATATATATAACAAGAATTACGTCATCTATAATTTTCGCCACGACTAACAAATATTTGCATAACATCCGAAAAATAAATAATACTTTTTATAATTATTATCAGACAATTAAAAATATAGTATATGAAATATGACTTAATGTACGCTGTGATGGTGGTTCAGCTAATTTGAGATTAATGGGTTGAAAGGGGCTTCAAAGGGTAGCTACTCGCTAGGTTAATTATCATCATAATTGTTGTTCTTTGACATTTGGGATGAACTCCTTTTTCGTAAACAAAAGGACAATGTGCCAGAATCCCCCAAAAAAGTTAATATATGAACCAAGATTACAAAACTTGCTCGAAGAGCGAACTCTTCTAACGAATATAATTTTGCCAAAATTGGCTAATCGGATGAGTTCTATAAACAAAGGGCTGGCACCGTTTGCTAAAGGTGAAATGCTCAACGATTTACGTCATTTTATGCACAATTGCCCAAGTGTGAGAGTTCCCTACACAAGATGACCAAAATCAAATACCCTAAGCTCAGGCCTAAGATGGATAGTGAGCTTGTAAATTATTTGCAATGCAATTCAAATCTAAATTCATATTTTTCAAGTCCAATTCGATTAGAACTCGTAAAAAGTGTGGATATTGGTGACCTTGGACAATAAGATAAAACGGTTAAATCCAAATTCGGTTCATATAATAAATTAGCTTATTAGACTTAAACCCGGCTTCTAGTTGTTAGATTGTCATACCTGATTGTATGGATTTTTTATATCAACTTTTAGATATTCTCGACTAATATATGTATGATTAGAGCCTCATTTTTAACATTTGATTGATCTATTGTAGGAGATTTGTAATTGAAATTGTACCTCAATTTGGTTGTTCAATATCCACATCTCTCTGAATCTAAATTAATTTGAAAAATATTAACAATCCTTATTCCAGCACAACTTGATTCTCCATTTGAACATGACCAAAACAATCCAAATTTTAAGCCCGTGCAAAAATTTTAACTGCAACCATCTTTCTTAGGTTAGAAGGCTACCTAAACTTTGTACAACCGAGCAGGATTGGGCGTCCGGTCTATTTTTATGGAACCGGGTCCAAAAATCTGGACCCGGTGCCGGTTCCGGTTGTGATCGGGTCTAGAATTTTGGAACCGATCCCGAAACCGATTGGGACCAGGTACCCAGTTCCTAATTTTTTTCTATTTTGTTTTATTTCATTTCATTTACATTTTCAGCTTATAATTGTGACTTTGTGAGATAACTAATACTCCCAACGAGCTAGTTAATCGATTGTTCAAAATTAAATTTAATAGAGTGGCAGCTAGATATTTACCATGCATTAAAGTTCAATTGCTTAGCTAATAAATAGTATTTCATTTCATCCAAGCATAAAAATTTTTTTATTCTCATAGTGTTATACATTAACAAAAATATTTAGTAATATCAATATATAGTCGGAAATTATGGCGGCATCGGAAGATTAACACCTTATGCGAACGGCTAACCTGGTAACTCAGACTTTTTTAAAAAAGAAACTAATTAGACCGGGCAACTTGGTAACTGGTCCGGTTCCGATTCTAAGTTTTCAGGATCTAGCTCCGTACCCGGTTGTAACCTGTTCTAGGATTTCAGAACCAGTTTTGAACTGGGTCCTGGTATAGACCCGACGGGTCCGAACTGGGTATCCAGTTTATTAGCTCAGCCCTAAACCTTTGTAGTGCTAGATCTAAAGATGTTTTTAAGTGTATTACCTAGAGGTGGGAAAGTCTGATCCGACACGATAATCTAACCTGAACTCGAGCTGAAGTTAGTGAGAGAAATCTGAATCCAACACGAACCGAACCGATTTCGACCTAAAGTCGATACGATTTGACTGTTTAGTTTGAAAACATGTTATTTTTCAATTTTGAGTATATCTAGGTTATTTCCAAGGCTGATACGAAATTGGCCCGTTTATTAAATAGATCGACCCAAACCGACCCGTTTCCTAGCTCTACTATTACCCTTATAACATTCTAAATACACTAACAAAATAGATATAGAATTTACACTAATATAATATGGTATAATATGATGAAAATATTACCGTAAAAATAGAGGTTCTAATAATATTTATTGCTGTAGCCTGCAGAAAAAGAAAGCAGATGTGCAAGCTTCGAAAATAGGCTATCATGATGGATCCTCGTAGACTCTATGCTTGCATCTTCAAAAGTTATGAGAAGATGTAAGAAGTTATAAGGAGTCGTAAAAAGCTGTACGTAAAGATAGATGTAAACAGTTCTTAAATTATTAAAAAGTTGTATAAATATAATTTTAATATATGTTTCCATAATTGTTGATCTTTCATGTATGTTTTGCAAAATAAATTATTTCGTAAAAGTAAATTATGTGTAATATGTGAATGACATTTATGAAATTAATTTTATACCATCACTGAAAAAAAAAATTTTAACATTATACAAAAAATTTTTTTTTTTCTACAATTATCATTTTGGATGAGAAGAAATAATATTGAAATAACATAACTAATGAAAACAAATCTTTAAAAAATCAATAAATGTCAATAAAATAAATTCAAGACCATAATTTATAAAGCCAAATATGTTTTGCACTTGAGATTTTTTTATTAACATTAGTTTTACTTCCCTATAAGTAAATTTTAAAAAGTAACAAATTTTCTCATCACAATTGAATAGAACCCTTAAAATGTAATCCTATTTAAATTAAACAATTTTGCTCATTAATCACGTACAGGTCAACTATTGGAATTAGCCTCTCTGTAGGCAGAGATGCTTACAAAGGTAAGGTTGCCTCCATCTAAATCTCTCCATAACCCAGCACCTAGACTGGGAGGTGGTGGTGTTATTGATCATGTACAGTTCAAAACACTTGGAATATCTTAGTTGTAGTATCATTCGACGTGATGATCACTCATTTAAACTTCAGTTAGGAGGGGAATGCACATGACATAACCTATCAACAGTATTATGAGATAGTATGCTTCAATCTGAGTTAAATTTTCCTCATCCCCTCTAGGTACATGAGAATCTATTTTTGATATTTTCTTTGATTATTATCATTTATCAGATGCAATTCTAATCATTTTTCATAATTGTTTGTGAAAATACTATTTGGTTTACTTAGCATACCCAAATTCACTTGGAAATTCTAATCTTTGATAAAATCACATATGAAATAGGTACAATGATTTCTCCACCTATAGTGTGTGACATCGAAACTTAGAAATGAATACAATTTTGGTATTATAATTTTAAAAGCATGTTAACTTATTTTCTCTATAATGGCTTATATAATTCATGTTGAAATTCAAATATAATTTGAATCACTAAAATTTGTTTTTACATTTGTAAAAGTATTATGTTCATAAAAAATATATAAAAATTTTCATACTGGTATACTCTAAGTATGAGAAAAAATTAAACAACTCATTGAATTGTTATAAAAAAAATGCATAAGAAGATATAAGAAGATGTAAGAAAATGTTAGGTGATATAAGAAGATGTAAAAAGCTGTAAGAATTTTATTGAAGATGTGAGGAGTTGTAAAAAGTTATAAGGAATTGTAAGAAGATGCAAGTTGTAATGTAAATGCTTACTATCACAAAAAAGAATAGGGTCCTAGCAGCATAATGCGTAAGCTTTATATGAGAGTAGCTGCAGAAGCTAGATCTAAACCCACTATACCGGTCTAGTGCCTTGAAAAGACTATTCATCTTCAACATCAATTAGATAAGTTATAGGCAGATAATTTTCAGCTAATGAATTGAGCAATAATGACCTAAATAACTAGCAGTCTAATTTATTGTAAAGTATATCAAGAAGTACTTGTTTTGATGGTATGGAGGTTTGGAAGTTCATCATTCTCATTAGGGGACGATTTTTAAGACGTTCAAATTTTCTTTAGTGAAGTTTGACAAAATTAACTTTGGATCATATGTCTATGGTTTATTTACCTTCTCCACTCCTATTAGCCCCATTGGACAGGCTGTCATATAGTTAAATTGGGTGGGCATCTTGACTAGCCATTAAAAAAATAGTAAAAAGTAAAGTATGAGCCAATCAAAGTTTTCACTCTAATGTTTAATTGATTGCAGATGATTCGGGTAGATAAAAACCCACAAAAAGGCGTTGGGTCATAGCTCAATAAAAGGCTAAGAAAGAAATTGACTGGATCAAGTAAGCCATTAGGATTGAGCACTTTGGGCCTGAACATAAGCTTAATAAAACCGAAGTCCATCGAAACCTTGGAGATAACACATGGCTTGTTAGGGAAGGAAAGATCTAGCTAAGATTTCCTAAATATTTAAGGAAATTGGTAATTATGTTTAAGTCTAAATAAAACAAGGAAAAGATCTATATATAAAAAAAGATATAAAATCTGAGTAAACCTTTTCTAAGAGAACCATGCTAAATATAAACAAGCCATGATCAAAATTAAAGGTAGGTAAATTAGACTTTCATAAGATACAATGTAGTTACTACCTTCTCCAAAAATTCTCCATAACTTGATCATAGAATGCTGTTAAAAAGAAGAACCCCCCTCTTAAGAGTTGTTTTGCGTGTGACTCTTAGACAATCATACAAGTTCCTTAAGGTTTCCAAAAGAATCAAAAAAACTCTATGTTGTCCTAAAACATTTAGCGCCCTCTGTGGGGACCTAGAGTTGAGCAAGTTGTCATCCAAGAAAGGTGATAAGGGAAAAGACATTGACGTCCCCAAGAGCCAAAATCCTATGAATTAGGATCCTAATGCCAAAGCTTTGGAAAAAGAAGATTTTATCATGTAGGAAGCCTTAAACCAAGGGAATACAATTCCTCTTAGAGGATATTTGCCTTACAAGTACACTTATGTCATAAAGCAAGTAGGCAGTGCGCCGAAGGCAATGGAATAATTTATCACCTTAAAATTCAGCAAGGCTATTTCCCCTATAATGAAAAATTCAGAAGATTTCTTAGTTGCTCAAAGAAAGTCAAGCAAAGCTGCCCCTAAGAAACTATTTGTCAAAGGTAGGATATGAGCAACAAAGACTAGAAAAGAGCTTTTCCTTAAAAATTTAGAGGGAAGAGATCCTTAGAATATGCTTTCTAGGTGCTAGAAGAGTAAAGATGAAGACTTGAGAGAGACATTGAAGCACAAAGGCTGAGCAAGAGAAATCCTTGCATAAGAGGCCTAATCAAGGTAGGTGTCATCAAGAACAAGGTTGAAAAAAATTTGTAGCAGCAAAGCTCAAACTCTATCAAAGTTATGTCATCTTAGTAGCATTCAAAGGCGAACGCTGCAAAGACCCTTAATCAAGTAGCTCCATTAATGAGTCGTCTTCAAGTCAAGATATCCTTTAACATAAATATCTAGGAAGTTGAACTCCTAAAAAAGTTCAAAGTGTCAAATACTGTGAAATTTGATGGGACTAGTAATCCTTAAGAACACCGTGGTTTTTATTTAATCCAAACATATCTACAATCATCTCCCTTGGAAGCAATGACGTGCAGATACATTCATGCTATCCTAAAGGCGAAAACCTAAGCCTGGTTCTATAGGTTGCCTCCAAGATGATCTTATCACTACTTTTAGAAGCCACTTTATTGAAAGTAGAAGGATTCTAAATTTAGCAGTGGGACTAATGAAGTTGGCTCAAAGAGATCAAAGACTTTGGTTAAATATGTAGAAATATTCATCCATGAAGAACTCTTTATGGAAGACTTTAAGCTAGATGTGGCCATAGCTTCCTTTACCAATACGGATAGCAGCACAAAGGCCACTGTGAAAAGTTCATCAAGGAAAGGCCTGTCAGCCAAGAAGAGGTCCTGAAGATAGCAGAAAGGGAGAAGAGGTCCTGAAGATAGCAGAAAGGGATATACAATTAGGGGCAATCATATAAGGGACTACTACTTTGAAAGAGGTGTTGAAGAGGGATGAAAAAGGCCGATCAAGTCCAACTAGAAAAAGAAGAGAGAAAGAGTGTTTAAGATTCTCTTCAATGCTTCAAGGAATGAGATTCTGATGGAGATTAGAGTTATGAACACGTCAAGATCCTAAGTCTCTCAAACGGAGGCCTGAGAGAAAGGATAAATGGCGTGCATTTCACAAAGACTATAGGCATGACACAGAATATTTTTGGGATCTGGATAAAGTGCTCCATGGACCAGCCAACAAAGGAAAGCCAAATAACTACATCAAGAATAGGCCTTAAAAAACCAGAAGACACCCTTATGAGAGGAGTTCTGAAGATAATGACTCTCAAGTCACACCCTTTAAAGACAACATACAGGTCATTTTCGGGGGACTACCCCTGGCTAAACTGTCAAATAGGGCAACCTTGAAGTGTTATTTAGGAACTTTAGATCAAACAACTCCAATAGTAATTCAGTGAATGTGAATCTCTCTTTCTGATATGGTTTTGAAGTTGCTAGACTTGTCTCTCAATCGCATAATGATCCGATAGTTATTAAGTTGGCAGAAGCCAACCATATATGGTGCTAGTAGATGTGATATTTGGTAGATAATGTTTCTTTAAGAAGGATTGTAGAAGATCATAAGAATGTAAAGAAGAGCTACATAAACACCTTCAATGCCATACTCCCAACCTCAGAATATGAAGTGGGAGAGGCTTTAAAAGACCAATGAAAGATAAGCTGATAACTAGTCAAAGCTCAATTTGATCCTAGTCTCTGAACTTGGTAATAGAAATGGAAAAGCCACTATGGCAATGCCTAAGAAAATCCTTGGCTAAGATAATCGAGGATTGCGCAAATTGGTGCAGACAAGGAACCAGCCTTCCAAGAATCATTGATTTTCCTGCTGAGATGATATGCATGTGTGCTTGCCTTTGCAGCATAAGAGGTACTACGAATACATCTTGAGATGATGGTTCATAGTTTCATTATAAACCCTCAACCAAAGCATGTGAAGTAGAAAAAGAAGCCACTTTGATCTTGATATAACTCCTGCAATGCCATAAGAAGTGCAGAAGCTACTGGGTGCAAGATTAATAAAAAATACTACTGTATATCCTGACTAGTAGGAAAATATAGTAATGATAAAGAAGCCCAATGGTTTGTGGAAGATATGTGTGAATTACACATATATAAATAAAGCTTGTCTAAATATTGACTCCCACTTTCAAAGATCAATCAATTATTAGATTCAGCTAGCAGTCATAGTTACCTATATTTCATAGATGCCTACTCTAGCCTTCACCAAATGTACATATATAAATAAGACCAAGAATATTCAACCTTTGTCACACACTAGGGGTTGTACTATTACAAGGCCATGATATCTAGATTGAAGAATGCTAGTGCAACATGTCAAAGGTTGGTTAACAAGCTTGTTCAAGGGCAAATTAGTATAAACATGGAGGTGTACATCAATGACATGAGTGTTAAGTCAATGACTTTACATTAACACCATATGAATCTAGAAAAGACTTTTAACACTCTAAGAAGATTTTTAGCATGAAGCTAAATCCCAAAAAAATTGTGTCGTTGGGGTATTAGTTGGAATGTTTTCGGGTTTTTAATCAATAAAAGAGGAATTACAGCAAATCCTGAAAAAGTAAATGTAGTTCTAGATATGCTAAGCCCCTAAAACCATGGAGAAAGTTTTTTTTTTTTTAAAAAAGACCAGTTGTATGGCAATCATGGGAAGATTTGTTTCGAACTCTACACAAAAATGCCTCCCTTCAAATGTTAGAGCTTAGTCAGACACTTTAGATGAAAAGAAGTAGTAGAGTAAGCTTTTAAACAATTTAACCAGTAGCTTTCTAAGATACCTTCCCTATCAAACCCTAATCCTGGAGCGGATCTTTACATATCTATCAACATTAGAAGTGGCAGCAAGCATGGTCTTAATAAGGGAAGAAAATAAGAACTAGACTCCTGTCTACTTTGTTAGCCATGTCTTGAGAGGTCCAGAGCTTAATTAACTAAATTTAGAAAAACTAGTTCTTACCTTGACCATGGTTGTAAGAAAGTTGAGGCCTTATTTTTAGCCACGTTAAGTTAAAATCTTAACAAATCAGCCACTAAAGAAGATGATGCAAAAATATGAATGTTAAGGGATGATGTTACTATAGGCAGTTGACCTTTCAAGATTATACATAAAGTACATACCTAGAATAGTTGTTAAAGCACAAGTCCTATCAAATTTCCTAGGAGAGTTTAGGTTCAAGGATAAATGCATATGGAGCTAGAACTATACTGATGGATTGTCTATACAGATGGATCCCTTAAGCAAAATGTGTTAGGGGCTAGATAAATTCTGATCTCTAAAAAAGGATAAATATGAGTATGCCCTCATGTTTGTGTTCCAGTCCATCAATATAAGGCAAAAGATGACGCCATCATAGCAGGCTAAGAGATGTGCAAGACCCTAGAGGCAAAAAATGCTAGGCTCTTTAGTAACTCGCAAGTGGTGCCAGTCAGATCAAAGAAGAGTTTTGATGGTAAAGGAAACTAGATAGTTAACTACCTGGCCATGCTTAAAGAATCCATCAAAGACTTCTTATAGTTTGAGAAATCCCATAGGCTAAGATAGGAAAACTACCATAAAAATGCACTAAGTAAGCAAGCAAGTCTTGCATAATCTAACTCAATAAGATTAGTCTTCTGGAAAGTAATGAGACGCATAAGCATAGATTTGAAAGTGACCTATGTGATAGATGTGAATGACTCATTGATGAAACCAAACTTGGATTATGTAGAGACTGGAAAGCTCTCGGATAATTTAAAAGAAGCTAGAAAGATGAGAAGAAAGTTAGGATGAATGGATGATACTGCCTATTTCAAAGCAACCTGTTCAAAAGAGAACATATAAGACCCCTATTGAAGTGTGTAACCAAGAAAAGAGTATATTATATCTATGAAGAAATCCATGAATGGGATTATGGACCACCTATAGGGAATAAAGTGCTAGTAGGAAAAGTGTTGGGGGTAGGAGCATCTTACCAGGAAAATGTGATAAGTGCCAATTCTACTCCCTAGAAATATATGTGTCATTCAATAACCTCTCTATAATTGTGAAGCCCATACCTTTGCTAGGTAGGGAATGAATATCCTAGGCCCCTTCCATTAAGACATCAGGCGAAAAAAGTACTTGTTGGTAGCAATGGACTATTTTACAAAGTGAGTAGAAGTAGAGCCAGTGCCAACTATAATAGATTAGAAAGTCAGAGACCTTTTGTGGAAAGATGTGATCACAATATATGAACTACCTAAATCCATCATCATAGATAATGGAAGGTAATTTATTGGAAAAAGGATGAAGGAATACTATGATGACGAAGCTGATCAATAAGTCTTTTGTCTTTTATAAGACAGGAAAGATGTTTAAGCCTTGGTTCAAAGCTCAAGATCTTGCCTAACTAAAAAGCTCATTTTAGGAGAGTAAGAGAAGTTAGAAGCCTGGATTGAGCAAAAGAAAACCAGAATAGGCATTGAATATGAAACAACAACAACACCACCACCACCTCGCAGTGTGGGTGCCGCTTTTGTGGGGTCTAGAGAGATTTAGATGTAGGCAGCCTTATCTCTACTGGTATTTCTGTTCGTAGAGAGGCCGATTCCAAGAGACCCACAAAACGAGATTTTGTGAAAACATTTTATAGAAGAAGGATTTTATGAAAACATTTAATGAAAAATAAAACTAAGGATACGCAGCAGGGAATGAACTAAGAAAATAGAAAAAGCATTGAAAATGAAACATATACTTAAAATTATAAAAGCGAATAAACAAGAATAAGAAACCTCATAGATTTTTACGCAGAATTGTGAAATGCGTTGGCTTTTTTATGGTAAAAATCCTTATATCCTATGTCCATAGAGGAAGATCCTATGAGATTTCTATTGTTATAAACTAATATTGGAGCAAAATGAAAACCCATAAATGTTACAATAAAGACCCACATAGGACACACACATTGGAGTAAATAAGCAACCTTCATTAACTACTTAATTTCCATTATCTGTATAAAAATTATTAAGATATAAAATATAGAGAAAGCAATAGTCAAAAGACATGAGGATGATAAGAAGAATACGAAAGAGAAGAAAGAAGAAGATTAAGACCCACAACGGCTAAACAACACCTAGTATTCAGACTCTTTTAAGGCCTTGAGATGGACTTGACCTAACAAGCAACACCTGTGCTAGGACTTGCACTACCACGAGGGAATATCTCCTTAGTTTGACACCAATTTTGGTGGTAGCGTCCTCTATTCTTTTTCTCTGTCATTTTGTTTCCTCTGGAGATAATTAAGACCCTCTTCGCTATCCTGCTCTTTTTTCCCTATTTTCTCCTCCTCTTCTTTACCTTTAGCCAGAGACTCTTAATTCTCTCTTCATCCTCTTCATACTCTTTAACCCTGGAGTGTATAGCTCCCTTGGTTCTAGAGGAGGATGAGGTGAAGCTAGAGAAAGAGTGAACTCCTTCATCTAGCAAAGTGACTAAAGAGAGGCTCACATCAAAGAGAGGGTAGGATTCATTATCCTCAGTAGCGGCTATACTCATTCTCTCTCCAAATGGCCGGTGAAGATAGAAAAAAAACTCCATCAACCATTATCCTGCTGAAGCATTCTTCCTTAAGCACCATGGAGGCTCTTACGACATTTTAAGTAGGAGCAATCCCTAGAGAGGTAGAACTAGAGGGAAACACAGGGGAAAATGGATAGGAATGAGGAGGAGGAAGAGGAGGAGGAGAAAAATATTAGGGAGAAAAGGCTGGAACAAAACACTAGGACGTTCTGATACTTGCATGGGCAATTTGTCCCAACAGGACTGCCAACTTTTTCTCCAATAACAATTATGAGATATCGACCATGTCATCAAAAATTCCCCTTCAAAATGTGAAAGAGCTGGTAGAAAGATGTGTCGTATGGTTTGAGCATACTAGGTGCAGAAGTAGGACTACTCACCTGTGATATTGGCCCTCAGGTGGTTGTAGCACTTATTGGATCTAAGGAGCCATTAACTTTGATGATGACAAATAAGGGTGTTGATGTTATAATGTATTATAAGTAAGGATATGCAATGATATCTGATGTGATTCCATGCTAATACAGTTTAGTTAATTAATAGCATTATATGGTTGACTAAGCTTAAGTTTCAGACCTTTGTCAAAACACCTTATATTCATAGTTAAGAATTGTACTTTGAGTAACTTGACCCTAACTATCTAGTAGAGTCCTTGACACTAACAGAGATCATTTGTGCATATGTGAGTTGAGGCCTGGCAAAAACTATGGCTTGAAAGACCGAGCCAAATCTGCCCGACCTGAACCCAAAAGAAACCGAACCCGAAAACACAAGAAAATTAGCCAGTCAAACCCAACCCAAATTCGAGCCCGATTGCAAACCCACCTGCTCGATCTAAATCTTATATTCTTATTTTTTGATTTTTCTTTAATTTATCCATGTTAACAGTAATGGTTTTTCATTATATCGGATTGTTTAGAGAGACATTATAGAATTATTAGATCCTTCGCAAATTAGACAATAATACTCTTCTTTCCCAAACTCAATCTCATAAAATAACTTCATGCGCAACTTGTAAATCGGATAACTTTAAAAAATGGGTATGAAATGTCGTGAAATAATTATTTGATCTAAATAAAATCAATTTAGAATAAGATAAATATTTGAAATGGGCAAATCATAACATTTTAGCGAAGCAAATATATCTCATTATATTTTAAATAGTGTTATTTTGTAATAATATAAAATTTTGATATTACAATTAAAAAATAATTGCAATATCTTATGCTTCTCTAGTACCCTTTCATTTGATTTCCATTTAATTAGTCTCAAACAACAATGCCAAATGTTAGACAATTGGTCGACCTATGCTCGTGTTACAATTGAGTCACTAATAAAGTTTATCTGATTAGATAATGATAACTTAGTTGTTGAATTTAGGAGTACTTACCCACAAGAGGGGGGTGAATCGTGGTGTTCGATTTTCGCGTACTTACTGACAAACACCCTCCTGATTACAAAGGTTATTCTTGAATTACAAACAACCTTCTGACTTGTTTGCACCAGATGTTTTCAATTTGCTCAAAGGCGAAAATCAACAAGATAAATGCGGAAATAAAGCACACACAATTTTTCCGTGGAAAACACCTCTAGCCCAACTGAGGTGTGAAAAACCACGACCTACCTCGTGTAGGATTTAACCACTTTCACTAACGGGCTTCACACGTTACAAATGTAACACACCTTGTTACAACTTGCAACCACGTAACCTTCTTCTTCTAAGAAAGGTTACACCACGTCCAAATCTCACCAGATTGGATACGTCCAAAGTCCACACGACTGAGGACCACTCACTCACTTTTCTGATCCAAGATCAGGGTTACAAAACACCTTACGGGGGTGCTTCTGATTTAAGCAGATGTAAGGTACAATGAGGTCCTAGTATGCCAATATCTTGAAAGCTCAGCTTAAACACAACTTGTCTCGGTTTTTCTTTTCTCAAGAGTAGCTCGAAAAATTCTTCTCACTAGAAAAACCACTTTTGCACTTCTCCCTTTTTGCGTATGTTGTGTATGTTTCTCGTTTTTTCTCCTCTTATGAATGGGAGTGAAATGTTGAGTTTTTAAACAAAAAATCCAACGGTCAAAAACAAGGAGAAGTGATAAAATCAGCTATGTTTAGCAAAGAGAGATTTTTGCTTAGCACAGGAATTCCAACGGCTAAAAGATCCAATGAGGATAGAGTTTCTCAATATTGTAGGGATTTGATTTTGGAGGATAAAAGACTATCTTTTCCCCTTAAAAATAGCCGTGAAATACCTGGGAAAAGAATCTCAACTTGAATTTTGAATTAATCACTTTCCAAAGGATAAGAGAGAAATATTTTCGGTTTTGGTAAATATTTTCCAAAATCAGTTTTGCAAATCTCCCAAGTGATTTTCATATCAAAAGATTTTCTACAGCTTAAATTACTGTCTTGGAATTTTATCAAAATATATTAGAGATTTTGGCCAACCAAAATAAGTTTTCCAAAGTGACCGGGTTTAGCCGTTGCAGTTCAGAAACACCCTAGGTACCCTGTTTACAGGGTTGTTCAAACTTGGTGTTCTGAAGCAAATAGCGCAACCAATTCAAGAGTGGTTAGTTAAAGACTTTTCAAGATTGGCATATTAACAAGAGTCTAAAAAATAAAACCTAAATTACCCAAGACATCTTGTTGTAGATCCAGTCATCTTGTTCAAGACGAATACGCTGCCCCAACCACCTAGACCAACCTGTTTGTCAGGTTGTTCTTGTATCGCTTGAGTTCAAAAAGGCCTGTTTGCTGGATTGTCCTTGAAACACCTAGCCTGTTTGCCAGGTTGTTCTTGTATTGCTTGAGTTCAGGAACTGATCTTAACATACAATCAACTCATCGAGGTGGTGTTCTTGACTTGAGCGTGAGTCATCAAGGTATGAGACCTGTTCTTAAGACTTGTTCTCAACATTCAGCAAACAAGTTAAGACGCATATTGAAAATAACAGTGTATGCCTGTTTGGAGAACTTTGTTTGGAGCAACATTACTTAAGAGCATTTTACACTTGGGTTTGTTGTCATCAAAACTGAATATACTAATTCAACAATTTTCCCCTTTTTGATGATGACAAACCAAGTGTCCATATTAAAAAAAAATTGAATGCTGATAGGGATCCACGTAGGTACAAGGAGTTAGAGGTCAACCCACCCTATCGAGTCAAGGTCAGGCTCATTCGTCATACTTTGTCAATAGGTTACACTATTCTTCCCCCTTTTGGCATCATTAAAAAGCAAGAACAACAGGACGGTTGCAAGAAAAGCATATAAAGCATTGCAAATAGATATTTCATTGCAAAGAAAAGTAGTACAATGCCAAAACAACAAAACTAAGAGAGGAGGAGGAGGAGACTAGAGACCAGCCTAGACAATCAGGGAGCAGAGGGTGGTTTCGTTTGCAGAGGAGGAATGCTGGGGGCAAGGGTGGAGAGAAGGGCAAGCAAATCTTCATGGCGTTTGGCGGAGAGGTCTTGTTCCTCAGCAAGAGCAGCCTTGACGGCGGAGAGCTCATCCTTGAGGCGAGCATTGTCCTCAAGAACAGCCTCAACCTTGATGGAAGGTTGCCCAGAAACAGGTGGTCGAGGTGGTCGACGACCCTGTTTGGAGACTGACCCTTCGCCAATCTCATAGCCACACCCTAGCAGGGTGTCAATCCCAATCTCATCAATGATTTGGGCCGCCACTCTCCGTGTGAGCGCTATCCCAAAGTGCTCAAATACCCTTGTCAGCAGAAACTCATAGCCAAGATCATGGGCTCGGGTGGTGATCGCAATTCACCCTATGTGGCGAATCATGATTACAGGGAGGTTTATTGGTTCCTCCCGATCCAGTAGGTCCAGCAGACATTGATCGAGGGCATCTGCTGAGTTTCGCCCTTGACCTCGCGGAATTATGTTCTTGATGGTGAACATAAACAGTAGTTGGTGCAGGGAGGTCATTTCACCCTTCTTAACCGAGAGGGGTGTTCTCAGACCCTGTTTCTGACTGAGGCGTTGGGACACCTCTAGGAGCCTGGCTGTTGTCAGGGCAGTCTTGTCTTCCCTCACATACACAGCAAAGCCTTGTGAGGGAACCCCCAATATTTTCCCAAGTGTGGGCACATCAACCTTAATGCCTTGCCCATTCACAAAACTTGTCACCACCCCTTTGGTGACACTGCAGTTGGCATAAAACTCAGCCAACTCAGGCACAAAACACCCTAACTGGGTGTTTACAAACAAGTCGAGCTAGCCTTGGACTCGCAACTTGTTCAGGAACACCCCTAGACCCTGTTCCTCGAAAAAACATACATTTACTACCTTCCCCCTGACAACATTGCGCTTAAGCAATTGCGCATGCTTGTCAGACATAGGAGAGGGAGTGGACTTCTTTGGGCGTTTGGGAGGAGGAACAGAGGTGGTAGCGTCTGGTAGGGGAGCTGTTCTGGGCTTTCTTTTGAGGGGTGAGTTTGCAGGATTTGCTTTTGAGCAAGATGAAGTCAGGTGAAAAGAAGAACTGAGAACAGGGCATTTAAAGAGAGAGAGAGCACCCAAAATCTTTTAAAGATCTCTAGGTTTGCAACGGGTGAGAACATTAAAGGCGTGTGCCTTGGTAAGGAGGGAGGTTTAAAGAAAACACATTCCCATATGCATCGAACAACCAAGGGACGTACCTGTTCTTTCCGTTCGATCAAGATACCTGCCTGTTCTTCGCCGTTTGATCTTGATTTGACTCATTGGTACTAGGGGTGGCAGAGCTACTCCAGTGATCCTTAGTACATCCCCTTATGCTGCACTCTTTGTATAAATAAAAAAAATGCACGCAATTCGAGTGTATGCACTCATTGTACATAAATCACATCAGTTGCTAATAAGATTTGCAAACAAGGGGAGAGAACAGGGTGTAGAGGTTGTTTTTACCAAACCTAGTTCATGTCTTGGAAACAAGTATCTCAGGGTGTTCTTACCAACCCTAGTTCCAGTCTATTTCTCTCAAATTGATCTCTAGCTAGTGCCTTAGTGAATATATCAGCAATTTGATTTTCCGTTGTGCAAAAATTCATAGAAATTAAACCCTTTTCAACATTATCTCTCAAGAAATGATGTCGAATGTCAATATGCTTTGTTCTTTTATGTTGACATGGATTTTTGGCAATGTTAATTGCACTTGTGTTATCACAAAAAATAGGAATGCATCCAATGTCAACACAAAAGTCCTTAAGCTGTTGTCTTATCCACAACAGTTGAGCACAACATGAAGCTGCTGCAACATATTCAGCTTCTGCTGTGGACATGGCAACTAAATGTTGCTTCTTGGTAGCCCAAGATACCAAACAAGGTCCAAGAAAGTGAGCCATACCTGAGGTACTCTTTCTATCAACTAGGAATCCAGCATAGTCAGCGTCAGCATATCCAACAAGATCAAAATTGCAACCTCTAGGATACCATAAAGCTAAATTGGGTGTATGCTTCAAATATCTTAGTATCCGTTTAACAGCTTTAAGATGAGTTTCCTTAGGATTAGACTGAAAACGGGCACATAAACCAACACTAAAAACAATATCCGGTCTACTAGTGGTTAGGTATAGGAGTGACCCAATCATGCCCCTGTAGAGTTTCTCCTCAACTGAAGGACTCCCATCATCCATAACCAACTTGGTTGAAGGAGAAATAGGAGTGTCTATGGATTTGGCCGACTCCATCCCAAAACGCTTAAGTAGCTCCTTGATATACTTTTGTTGATGGATCATGGTGCCGTTTGGAGTTTGCTTGATTTGTAAGCCTAAGAAAAAGTTAAGCTCACCTATCATGCTCATCTCAAACTCACTCCTCATCATATTTGAAAATTCATTGCATAAATCATGATGAGTTGCACCAAATATAATGTCATCAACATATATTTGGACAATCAATAAATGTTCCCCCTTAGATTTTAGAAACAAGGTATTGTCTACCTTGCCTCTTCTAAAATTATTTTCAAGTAAAAAACTTGACAAACGTTCATACCAAGCTCTAGGAGCTTGTTTTAAACCATAAAGAGCTTTGTCAAGTTTGAAAACATGGTTAGGAAATTCACTGTTTTCAAAACCAGGGGGTTGTTTGACATACACCTCTTCTTTAAGGTATCCGTTTAGGAATGCACTTTTCACGTCCATTTGATATAGCTTGATTTCCATATGAGCTGCAAAGGCTATTAGGATTCGAATAGCCTCAATTCTAGCAACTGGTGCAAAGGTTTCTTCATAATCGATCCCTTCTTCTTGGTTATGCCCTTGAACAACCAGCCGTGCCTTGTTCCTAGTGACTATTCCTGACTCATCCAGTTTGTTTCGGAACACCCCCTTGGTTCCAATGATTATTCTCTCTGCAGGTTTAGGTACCAGGTGCCATACTGTGTTTCTTTCAAATTGATGGAGCTCTTCTTGCATTGCCGTGACCCAATCTGAACCTGCAAGAGCTTCATTCACATTCTTTGGCTCAATGTTAGAGAGAAAAGCATAGAAAGCACAGAAATTCTTAAGCTTAGACCTAGTTTGCACTCCACTGTTAATATCAGACAGAATTTGATCAAGGGGGTGTGAACTATGGTGCTTCCATGGTCGTGGAGTAAGTGGATCCACAGACACATGCTCTACTCTAGCCGGAATATTTGGAGAATCAGGCTCACGAACACCTCCTGAGCCTGTTTCTGCACCTGTTTGTAAGCCTGTTCCTGAAGAACATGGTCCCGAACAGGGTTCAACGGTGTTTCCCCCTGTTTGGTGTTCACCTTGCCTGCCGTTTTGAGGAACAACTTCTGGGCCTGTTGTCTCCATGGTGTTCTTACCTTGTCTCTCATGGGGCAACACTTCTTTTCGGATAAGACCTAATTCAAACTCTTCTTCCTGTGCACCATTCTTATTCAAAGTGTTAGATTCATCAAAAAGCACATGCACACTTTCCTCAATGCACAAGGTTCTTTTGTTAAAGACTTTGTATGCCTTGCTGTGAGAGGAATAACCGAGAAATATTGCCTCATCACTCCTGGGATCAAACTTTTCTAAAGCATCCTTCCCATTTTTATGCACAAAACACCTACAACCGAATGTTCTTAAATGCATAATGTTGGGCTTTCTGCCTTTGAAGAGTTCGTAGGGAGTTTTGTTCAAAATAGGTCTAATCATACATCTATTCATAATGTAACATGATGTGTTCAAAGCTTCTGCCCAAAAGTTCCTAGGAAGACCACTAGCAATAAGCATTGTCCTAGTCATGTCTTCTAGGGTGCGGTTTTTGCGCTCAACCACCCCATTCTGTTGGGGTGTTCTTGGGGCCGAGAAGTTATGATCAACACCATGCGTATTACAAAATTCTGTAAAACTTGCATTTTCAAATTCAGTACCATGATCAGACCTCAAGCTAACCAATCAGTGTCCTACTCTCTTTTCAACCTTTTTGGGAAGGGCAATAAAATTCTCAAAAGTTTCATCCTTGGAGGCCAAGAACAGGGTCCAAGTAAATCGAGAGTAATCATCCACTATGACAAGCACATACTTCTTCCCACCTCTACTTGTTATCCTTATAGGACCACATAAATCAATGTGTAATAATTCAAGAGGTCGGGTAGTGCTAACACACCTTTTTGATTTAAAAGACAATCTGACTTGTTTTCCTTTTGCACAAGCTTCACATACCCTATCATCATTAAACTTGATGGAAGGTAGTCCAACAACCAAGTCTTTGGAAACAAGTTTGTTTAAAAGAGTAAGGCTCGCATGACCTAGTCTCTTGTGCCAGAGCATTATATCATCATTCACAGCACTCAAACAAGTCAGGTTGTTTTGGAGAAGTGTGGAAATACAAACTTTGTAAACATTTTTGTGACGCTTCCCCTTTAACACAACGTCTCCTGTGTTGGCATTGACAACCAAGCAATGTGTTCGTGAGAACACCACTAGATTGTTCTTGTCACACAGTTGGGACACACTTAGTAAATTATGCTTTAAACCATCAACTAAGTGCACATTATCAATTGAGTGGGAGAGAGTTTTACCAATGCTACCTATACCGACAATTGTCCCAGACTTGCCGTTTCCAAAAGCCACGCTCCCACCGGTTGAAGCTGTAAGTGAGAGAAAGTTTGATTTTTCTCCGGTCATATGCCGCGAACACCCACTATCAACATACCACAGCTGTCTGTTTTCAAGGTTATTTTCTGAGCTATTTGCCAGGGTGTTTCTTACCTTGTTTGCTGGGTTGTTTGTGGGGTTGTTCTCTCTCACTTCAGCCTACAAAACAAATCAAGGGTTAGTTTTGGGAACCCAGATCCACTTGGGTCCCATTCTTTTAGACAAATAAAGCTCATCTTTCCTAATCCAGATTTGTTTCACATACCTTTCATTCTTTTCAATGGCATACCTTCTTGAAGGACATGAATATTGATAGTGACCAGTTTTACCACAATGAAAGCAAACAATGTTTTCAGGTAATCCCACATACTTTCTATGGACTGGGTAAACGGTTCGTTTAGGCTTATATCCAAGTCCCTTTTTGTTTCGACTGTGGTGAGTGTTTAACCAATCAAGGGCTTGTGAGGACTTGTTCCACAACCTGTTTGTGGCAAGGTCGTGTTCTGTGCGTTTTGCTTTAGCCGACAGGTTCTTGTTTTCAGCAAGCAAAACTTCGACCTTTTCTTTAAGCTCAAGGGTTTCCTTTTCAGCCTTAGCTTGATTGGTGGTATATTTTACTTCATTCAAGATCAAGGTCTCCCTAAGGTCATTTATGGTTTGATGTGAAGCTAGAATTTTTCTTTCAGCCTCAAGTTTCTCATTCTTAAGGATCTCATTTTCTAGTTCTAGGTCTCGGACATCTTGTTTCAATTCAGCACAAGTATCCATCAAGGTATACAAAAGTTTTTCGAGAGTTGCTTTATTGAGACCACGTACCTTGTTCTTGAGATCAGTCAAGCTGTTTGTGGATTCATCATCTGAGTGTGAGTCACTTTGTGCCATGAGAGCTACAGCATCTGCTTCACTTTCAGATTCACCTTCATCCTCAGAAGAGTCTCCCCAGGCGGTAAGCATAGCCTTCGAGAATCTTTTGCCTGAGGTGTTCACAGGTTATTTTCGAACCTGTTTTCTGGGTTGTTCGAACTCCTGCTCTTCTCGAAGTAGAGGGCAGTTTTTCACAAGGTGATCTGGTTTGCCACATTTAAAACACCCTGTGAACTGTTCTCGGGGGGTGTTTCTGGATTTACTGAAGTCCTTTCTTCTGCTGTTTTCTTTGACCTTTTTGAAGAATTTCTTGAACTTTCGTGTCATTAAGGCCATCTCTTCATTCTCAAGGTCAGAGTCATCATCCTCTTGTGCTTTCAAGGCAAGCCCACGATCCTTCTTCTGCTTCTCTTTTTGTTGTGAGTTCTTTCTGAGTTCATAGGTTTGAAGATTGCCAATCAACTCGTCGAGGGTGATCTTGTTCATGTCTTTAGCTTCTTGGATGGCTGTCACCTTCGCTTCCCAAGACCGAGGCAAAATCCTTAGAATCTTCCTCACCAGCTCTTCTGTGGTGAAGGATTTTCCCAGGGATTTTAGCTCGTTTGTTATGTGGGTGAAGCGTGTGTACATATCCATCACGTTCTCACGATCACCCATATCAAACAACTCATATTGCCTCATGAGTAGCTCAATACGTGATTGTTTGACTTGACTTGTTCCTTCATGAGCTACTTGGAGGGCATTCCATATCTCCTGGGCTGACTCACACTCCGAGATACGTGTATATTCATCTGGACCTAGGCCAAAATATAATAGCTTCTTGGCCTTGGCATTCTTTTTCATTTTCTTATAGTCTTCAGCATCAAACTCTATGGGTTCCTTGGGAACCTTCTTACCATCTTCAAGCACCTTGGTGGGAACAAGGGGCCCGTTCTTGATGAGCATCCATAACTCATAATCTTCTGCCTGAATATAGTTCTCCATCCTATTCTTCCACCAACTATAATGTTGGCCGTTGAAATAGGGTGGCCGAGTAATGGATTGCCCTTCAAGGATTCCTTGTGGTGTATTCATCTTCAGAATCTCTCAAGGTGTTAGCCCTTTTGTGAGAGAACCTGCTCTGATACCACTTGTTGAATTTAGGAGTACTTACCCACAAGAGGGGGGTGAATTGTGGTGTTCGATTTTCGCGTACTTACTGATAAACACCCTCCTGATTGCAGAGGTTGTTCTTGAATTACAAACAACCTTCTGACTTGTTTGCACCAGATGTTTTCAATTTGCTCAAAGGAGAAAATCAACAAGATAAATGCGGAAATAAAGCACACACAATTTTTCCGTGGAAAACACCTCTAGCCCAACTGAGGTGTGAAAAACCACGACCTACCTCGTGTAGGATTTAACCACTTTCACTAACGGGCTTCACACGTTACAAATGTAACACACCTTGTTACAACTTGCAACCACGTAACCTTCTTTTCTAAGAAAGGTTACACCACGTCCAAATCTCACCAGATTGGACACGTCCAAAGTCCACACGACTGAGGACCACTCACTCACTTTTCTGATCCAAGATCAGGGTTACAAAACACCTTACGGGGGTGCTTCTGATTTAAGCAGATGTAAGGTACAATGAGATCCTAGTATGCCAATATCTTGAAAGCTCAACTTAAACACAACTTGTCTCGGTTTTTCTTTTCTCAAGAGTAGCTCGAAAAATTCTTCTCACTAGAAAAACCACTTTTGCACTTCTCCCTTTTTGCGTATGTTGTGTATGTTTCTCGTTTTTTCTCCTCTTATGAATGGGAGTGAAATGTTGAGTTTTTAAACAAAAAATCCAACGGTCAAAAACAAGGAGAAGTGATAAAATCAGCTACGTTTAGCAAAGAGAGATTTTTGCTTAGCACAGGGAATTCCAACGGCTAAAAGATCCAATGAGGATAGAGTTTCTCAATATTGTAGGGATTTGATTTTGGAGGATAAAAGACTATTTTTTCCCCTTAAAAATAGGCGTGAAATACATGGAAAAGAATCTCAACTTGAATTTTGAATTAATCACTTTCCAAAGATAAGAGAGAAATATTTTCGGTTTTGGTAAATATTTTCCAAAATCAGTTTTGCAAATCTCCCAAGTGATTTTTATATCAAAAGATTTTCTACAGCTTAAATTGCTGTCTTGGAATTTTATCAAAATGTATTAGAGATTTTGGCCAACCAAAATAAGTTTTCCAAAGTGACCTGGTTTGGCCGTTGCAGTTCAGAAACACCCTAGGTACCCTGTTTACAGGGTTGTTCAAACTTGGTGTTCTGAAGCAAATAGCGCAACCAATTCAAGAGTGGTTAGTTAAAGACTTTTCAAGATTGGCATATTAACAAGAGTCTAAAAAATAAAACCTAAATTACCCAAGACATCTTGTTGTAGATCCAGTCATCTTGTTCAAGACGAATACGCTGCCCCAACCACCTAGACCAACCTGTTTGCCAGGTTGTTCTTGTATCGCTTGAGTTCAAAAAGGCCTATTTGCTGGATTGTCCTTGAAACACCTAACCTGTTTGCCAGGTTGTTCTTATATTGCTTGAGTTCAGGAACTGATCTTAACACACAATCAACTCATCGATGTGGTGTTCTTGACTTGAGCGTGAGTCATCAAGGTATGAGACCTGTTCTTAATACTTGTTCTCAACATTCAGCAAACAAGTTAAGACACATATTGAAAATAACAGTGTATGCCTGTTTGGAGAACTTTGTTTGAAGCAACATTACTTAAGAGCATTTTACACTTGGGTTTGTTGTCATCAAAACTGAATATACTAATTCAACATTAGTCAATGAATATATCAAATTATTAAAAGGGTTATTAGCATATCAAATGGCTCCGACCATCACCATGCTTTATACGGGCTGGCCCATAAATGACTTGATCTGTTATTAATCCTATTTTAATGTATAGGCTAGTTAACCCAACGCAAAGCAAACTCAACTCTTTGCCCATCCGTGCATGATGCTCATATCTTACAATGAAAACTTAGAATATTTTTAATATTCTTTTATGAAATTATAATTATAATGCGTTTTATCAAATGTGGACAATTTTAAGTTATAAATGCGTGAAATTTTTAATTTTGACAAAAGAGAAATAAGTCACGGAAAAGCACTCTAGACCTGTTGGGGCGATCCAAGACCCATAAAATCAAAATAAACCCCCGTATTTTGCCTGAAACCGAAACATGCTCGAACCACATTTACCCGAATTTGAATACACATAACCTATATTTAACCACCCGCCCAAATTGACAGGTCTATATGTGACTGCTTAGGTACATATGTGACTGCTTAGGTACATACGTGACTGCTTAGATGTTCTTGATCACAATAATTAGGCGAAAGAAAAAAAAATGAGATTACATGAGCAATGCTTTCTTTCTATGGCTCTATTTGATTCATGATTTCATCTATATAAAGATATATGAGTTAATAAAATTGTTAATATGATTCATGCACTATTATTTGATAGATTTATTGTGATTTACTTACGTAATTATTGTGTTGAAAATGAGTAAAAAAAGCATGTAACCGAGAGCTACCGCACATGTAAGCTGTCAAGATGAAAGTTGCAAAAGACATGAACAGTAGCCACTTGATTGGAGCACATATGAGCAATAACAGAAGATCAAGTATGTGAAATAGAAAAATTAGATATAGTTGTCAGATACTTTGATAAAACTTATCCTATGGTACTTAGAGCTAGGGTTCATACTCTACTTACCTCTATGATCAAAGTATATCTCTTCCATGTTCTCATTCCATGATGGAAGATAATAGCATGAAAAAGATGGTGACATATCCAATAATTGACATTGATGAAGATTATGGTAACACAAACATCCCTCAAAATGAATGCATGCACATATCCATCAGAAGTCGAAAGGAAAAAGGGATAAATGAAGTTCAAGAACTTAGAGACATTTGAAAAATCAATAGATATGAAAATAATCAAAGCCGCATCATAGTCAGAAGATATCAGGGTTAAAACTCAGTTGAAAATCATCAGACTTGGAAAATGTTAGAGCTTGGAGATCGTCAGATTCCTGAAAAATCACTAGATATGAAAATAATCAAAACCGCATCATAGTCAGAAGATATCAGAGTTAGAACTTAGTTGAAAATCATCAGACTTGGAAAATGTTAGAGCTTGGAGATCATCAGATTCGGGAATCATTAGAGTCTAAAGTTCGCAAGAGAAATATTCAATGATGATATGAGGAAAATTCATTTGAATTTTATATTACTATTGATGCATGTGACTAATATTGAATAACAAAGATTGTCAAGCTAATGATTTTAGCTAACATAGATTTGAATTAAAAATGAAGAAGTCGTCTCCAAAGCAACGATAACCCTAACAATGACATGCTATCACTGTCAACAACTACTATCACAGCCAGGTAGCCTTATACTTGCTTAGAGAAAGAATATGAATGGCTAGCTACAAGGAAGTGATTAACTGGACATTTTTACATCTAGAAAGAAGTTCAAATGTGATTTGAATTGTGCCCAGCCCAAAGAGGAAACAGTAAACATCAAAACATTCCATCAAAAACCCTAACAATGGCATTATAATTAAAGATCAAAAGACAAAAGCAAATTTATCATTATCTCAACCATTAGTATCATTCAAAAATACTCATATGAACCTGAATTGCCTATAAATACAGGACTAAGGCAAAAGATGAAGGTTTGAACACCCCATGTTGTTTTCTCTTCATCTTTAGAGTGTAGTTCCCATTATTTAAGAGTTGACTTCGGCCTCATCTTTATAATACTCTTGTAATACTTGAGAGGCAAGAGAGTTGAGAAGGTTTTCTTGTAATCTTATGAAAACAACAAGCACAATGTCAACCTTGGAGTGGGTACACTCAAGGCTTGAGATTCCGACAATGACTGAGCACTTTGGACAAAGGTTGTAAAAAAGCCAGCGAGAGCTTAGGTCAAGTTTATTAGGGAGCTTGGAAAAACCCTAATGTGTAGTTAAAGGACTAGGGAGGATTCCTATAAGATGAAGTTAAGCCTGTCAATGTTCTCTAAGAAAACCCGATTGTAGGAAGAAGCAGAAGTTCTCTTGCTGAGTGAGCCATCAGAGGGCTAACAGAAAACTCTGTGACTAACAAGAAGAAGTGAGACTCTTGTTAGGCAGTAAGATTGTTAGAGTGGCTTGAAAAAACTGTAATCATAGGCAAGGAGTCAAAAGACTCTTGCTAAATCTATCTTGAGGAAGATAAATAGTGATTTGTTGAAATTCTAAGAAAGGACCTTAGGCAAAGATATAGCCCAATGGTTAGGTGAACTTTCAGGACAAATTCCATGTTTTGTCTCTTTTTTATTTTCTATCTGACTCAAAGTCTATAAGCATATTCCTTTACTGCATGTGAGAGTCTCTGTTATATTTAGTTCTATATATTTGTTTGTTGTTTTTAGATTCTATAGAAACATGCATCTGCATACTATACTACCCAGAGTCCCAAAGTTATTAAGTTCAAAGCTTTTACTAGTAACCCTATTCACCCCCTCTAGATTGGCATTGGGACGAACAACACTCCTCTATGGAAAAGCCAAACAGGTGTAGGTTGTTGAAACCATCGATCCAACAGAGATACCCTGCATTTCCTCTTCTTTCTTCTTCACTGTAAATTTCCTCCATATTATTCTAAACAACAGAATTGGTTAACATTCTTCTATAAGGGTTTGGATTGATAGGACTCATGCACTGATGGATTCATGTCGACCTCTAGTCTTTGTTGTTGTAAGCCTTTGATTTATAAAAATGGTAAGAGGAGAAGGAAAGAGGTTGAAAAAGGCTTGAAGAGTTGTAAAGATTGAAAAGTGGAACTGACAGACACTTGTTTGTCAATCTTGGAAAGGGTTAAGAGCTTTACTAAAGAAATTGAACTTGGAACTGCTGAATTATAGTTGACATTAGGGTAAAAAGCGTCATGTGATTGTAGAATACAGCAAGAGATGCAAAGTCTCATCAAGAAAACTCTAGAAACAAACTAGCCATCATTGTTATATAGGGAGAGAGAAGGCGAAAAGATACTCTATTAAAAGCAAGTTTAAGTTGCTTTGAGTAGATGTAGAGATAATTTCTTGGGGAAAGAAAAATAAGATTAACTAAAGGTTTGGAATTCCAAAGTAAGAAATTTGAAATACAGTTAAAGGAAACTTTTCTAAAAATGATAAAATCCATTAGAAAAATCTTAACTAAGTCTCTTTAAAATAGGAGACCAGATCAATAAAAGGTATACAAAATTAGAGTTGGGTAATAGGTCAAGTCGGGTTGCGTTCATGTTCGTGTTTATGTTGAATTTGAACGGGTTAGAAATCCTTCGACCTGAATCTAACCCATTTATTCAACGGGTTAAAAAATCTTGGCCTATACCCATTTAATTTTTAAACAGGTTGATCGATTTAACCCGTTAAAAATAAAAAAAAGTCAGTTAATTACCTATTTATCCATTTAATATTTTCAATTAATACTTAATTACATGGCATTGAAAATTAACTTTACATTCCACATTAAATCATTACCGCCTAAAGCTCCCTCGACTGAAAATAATTCACATATTTACATTTATTTTTAATTTTTGTGATTTTAATTATCAAATAAAAAGGTAAATTGGTAAACAATAAATGGGTAAATGATTTGACCTGTTTTATCCGTTTAAATAAACGGATTAACCTAGATATTTTTCGTGTTGAAAATCTTGACTTGAACCTAACCCATTTAATTAAAAATGTTCAACGTGTCAACCCGTTTAATTAAACGGGTTGAAAATCTATATCCAAACCCATTTAATGTCGTATCGGTTTCGGGTCAGTAATCATCTCAAGTCAGCTTTGCCTAACTCTATACAAAACTAACCCTGATAAAACTCCTAAGATCTGGATGTTTATGGTTAAGGTAAAGAATTCCTAAAGAGATACAAAGGCAAGACTTGGTTATAATTTGAGGCATGATTAGATCAAATCCAACATCCTTCAAAGGCAAATGATTTGGGTGGACAAATGTTCTAATATTTACTACCCTCTTCAAAATTCTCATAACTTGAGCATTGAGACTCCTAATGGGGAGAAACCCCTCCTCTTAGAGAGTGGTTTTACAAGCACTCTTGGATGAAGGCACAAGTAACTCAAGGTTCTAAAGAATAATAGAAACTCTATACTGTACTGGAACAACAGACATTACTCATAGAGATGTGACTATGCAAGTCTAGTTTCATGCATGAGGGTAGCATTTGCTTGATAATATTTTAAGTCCATCGTTACGAATGAAATAATCTATTCCCTTATTATGCCCGTACTCTTTCATTTCAAACCTAATTTTTTATCATGAAATTATAATCTACTTTCGTAATTTCATTGAATAGACTTGTCATCTTCATGGCTCTCACTACTTCATGGTGATTGGTGAATAAGAAAATCAATTTTATAGTAAATATGATGGAAATTGAACTTTGTTGATGAACGTTACTTCTCTTCCGGCTGACGTGATGAATTCATTAATTAACAAGTGTTCATTGTTGTGCATGCTGACCAGTAACCAGTTCCAAAATTCTTGAGTACTTGATTGCACTGCCTTTCTAGGTTAAACCCTCGCTAGTTCACTCATTGCGAATCCGCCTTTGAATTAATATTGGCGAAAACTACATTTTAACTATGTGAACTGAAATATTAGGTTGATGATAAAAGAAATCGATAAAATTTATTCTTTAACATGCCACCTCATTTGAATATCTTCTAACTTGCAGTACAGACTCTACATATATAGACATCCTCTAATCTCATATAATAACACAATATGGTCTTCGTTGATATTTGAATTTGAAGCCTCCTACCTAAAAGAAGGCTTCGATACTATGTCAAATTTATATGTTAATAGGAAGTTAATTAAAAGAACACGTACTAAATTCAACGCCATATACTTCCATAGATGTGAACTTGTTTTCGTATTCCAGCATCTCCTCTTATGTGTGGGGCACTGAAACAACCCAAAATAACATAACCAATCGTGTAGGTAGCAATTATACACATATTCGCGGTCTGCTCTTTTTGTTGGGAAATATGGATTAGTAAATGGGTGAATTTGGTTTAAATTAACAGAAGTAGGTTAAAGTAAGTTAAAGCGGTTTTTTTTTTGGTTGAAGTATGTTGAAGTTAGTTGAAGTAGGTTGAAGTTGGTTGAAGTTGATTAAAATTAATATTTTTTATTAAATTTTATAAAGTGGGTTGATATGAATTAATGTGCATTGAACTTGGTTGAGATTGGTGAATTTAAATGTACCAACGAAAAGAAGGGGGCCTCGATGAGAAATCTGGCTCCAATAATATGGCGCTGCCTTTCTGAATTGAACCAACCGCTGCTCCAATTCCATATCATCGTGTGTAGCAAGTAATGTTGGTGAAAGCACTACAATTGACTACTTCAATATTCTTTCTAAACTCTGACAGGACACTTGGTCTTGGCGAATGCAATTTTTTTTTTATAGCTTTGATTTTATTCGTCTTTTGCTTAACATCTTTTTCAGCCTTCCAAATAATAGAACGATATGAGAATCAATAATATACCAAGCTCATTTCTAATTTAAACCAAACACATAGTTTTAACAAAAAGAAATTGTACTCTAACTTCTTAAATTTATACTAATTTTATTTTATTTTAATTTTTTGACCAGAAATTTATTTCATTTTTTAATCATGGTTAATTGTATCATGAATCAACCATTTATATCATAATTTATTGAAGTCTTGATGTAATCGATACTTCATGAACCTCAGAAAAATAGGATTACCGATAAAATATCGAGTGAAAAAAAGGAGGAAATCACTTTGATCAAAATATAAATACTTGTCCCCTAAAGGAGATGTTAGTGACAGCAATGTAACCGAAAAAATATTAATAGAGATGGTTGTTTTATCTATATAATTTTTTTAAAAATTTGATTAGTATTAATATATTGTTATAAGTTTCCATCTTAAAAAGTTTTACATTTTTATGTTAAAACTACACTTCTGTTCGCAAATAATTGTCACGCACAGTAAACATTATGGTTTTTTGGGTGCTGACTGTCAGACAAAATGTAAATTGACATTCGCGACTGGCTTGCACGTTATTAGCTAATATCACACCATTGAGAAAGGATGCCAGTAGGCCGGCTCCAATGAATAAGGCCCTGATCGACAATTAATTGTCAATGGTCAGTTGTTATGATTGTATTAGTTGTTAGCTATTAATTGTTAGTTGATTACATCAACTGTCTTGTCAAAAAAGTATTTGGTGAAGTTACCTCTTTCTAAGAGAGTCATTTGATAAAATTTCATTTATGTCCATGATTCGAATTCATTATTTTTCTAATAAAATAATTTTTTATTGAATTTATAAATTAAGAATTATGGGATATCTAAAATCATATTTGTACCTTTTCCTAATTTTTAATTGTATTTATTGTCAAAATAATTTTTTCATGTTAAATGTTCTCTTTTTTAATGGCAATTGACATTTATGTGATACAAAAAATATTTATATATCATGTAAGACTAATTAATGTAATTGATTTGTTAAATTAAGAAAGCGTTAAAGTTAAAGACATTAACTTGTACATCATGATCATTCACAACTTTTGTCCCAAAAGGAAAAAAAAAATAACTTAAAAAATTTAAAGTATAAGCATATAACATTCAGACATAGTATTTGTGAATGATATTTTATGTAAATTTGACCAAATTATAAGGGCTAATATGGTCATTTTACTAACAAATATAAAAAAGTTTTTTGAAAAAGTTATCTCAAAGAACTTTTTGCAAACGAGCATTTCAAGTATAAAAAGTTGATATAAAAAACTAATCAACAAAACAATACAAAGAGTTTTTTTAACCAAAATTAAATCATTAATACCCCTAAAAAGTTCTTTTAGCTCTCAAAAAGCTCTTTACCAAACATGATCTAAATCTGTTACGTTAGATAACTTTATTATTGCCAACTTTTTCAATTTCTTTATTTAGTTAACCCTTTTATTTTGCGTTATCAGTGAATCACGATAAGAAAGCTAACTAAATTATTCTCATGTCTTTTCCTACAAAAATAAATTTTATCCAACTTATTTATGGAAACAAGTAGAATTAGGAAAGCATAACCTGATATAACAGCATGACCTAGATCTAATCTGAAATTACATAAAGAAATATGAATCTGACACTAATCAAACCGATTTCAATAAAAAATTAGCATCGGTGAAAGCATGTTTTTTTCCAATTTTAAGTTTATATATGCTATTTTCAAGAATGATGAAAAGTATAACTTTTTTTAATTAAAGAGGTCAATCTCAACTGATCCGTTTCCCAACTTCAGCTAGAGACAAGGCCACAGGGATCTAGACTTGCAGTTGCAGGTAATTTTGGGTATTCTCGCTAAGTTTGATTGATTGGGCCATAAATATTGTTGCGTAGGTAGATTTATAACGATGAGCGCCTGATTACTACGCTAATCATGTTAATAGCGACCAACCTTTATCCACAAAAAAGCAACTAACCTCAATGCAGACAACTACATGATTTAGAATACATCTTATCCTTCCGAAGTTTGCAGTAAGGGGAAAGAAGCAGTTTTATTCTTATTGACTATAAAAGAGAATTCTCTTGAGTTTGATGCAATTAATTGAAGCACGCGTACACCAACCAGCACATGATGAATAAATTTACAGAGGTCTGTTAATTATATGTAAGTGTGATGATGAATGTCTTGTAGAATGACACGTCTTAAGTTTCCTGTTTTGATCAAAAGTAATATGTTCAATGATTTAAAATCACTTAATTTTTAACTATTAGAATTAACTAAGAATAGTAAAACTCTAATATTTGTTAGCCGCACCAACACATCACTCTAATCGGGTCAACCCATCCACAAAGGTATATCATACGCGTAATTTTTAAATTATGAAAAAGATATAGATAAAAAAGATAATTTTTTATAATTGATAAGTTATAACACGCTTCCACTATTCAATAATATAATTTTTTAAAAAAATTTTTTAATACATGATAATATGATTTTTATGTAATGTTTGGTCAGATGTAATTAACTTTACAATATAAACAGGTTTGTAATTGTATTTTTATTACCTTATTTGGTTGTATAAGAGCATTACAATATAAGAACTATCTTATAATTATGATTACTACAAATTAAGTAATCATGATTTTATTACAAATTTGATTGCATTATATTGCTATTATATTACATCCAGCCAAACATCACATCAAGATCAAACAAGACACTTAAAATGACATTTATTATTTTGCTTATATGTAATTTATTTTCCCATCAAATAATGTAAAGGTATGACGTTGGCAATGAATGGTACATACTAGTCTGTGATTGAAATAGAATAAATTGAGCAACAAAGACAAAAGCTTCAAAATAGCATACAAATAGAGTAGGTAGCTAGAGTGCCCCTAGGGCACATTGTAACATTGTTAGGTACCAATACCATAGCCACCAGCAGGGTAGTTGGGTGCCACACATGAAGTTGCCCTGTTTTGCATCCATTTGTCGCCTTCAGCCGACCATTATTGTGAAACAAGTAAAACAAATTATTGAATTTAAATAATTAACATTCTAAAAAAGGGAACCCGAAATCAATTTTCTGGCTGTCCAACACTGTTTGTTTTTGCCCCTACATTTATGAAATTTAATGGTGTTGGTTAGATGCTTCTACTTCAAGACCTCACGGATAAGCTGTAAAAGGATCGATTTCCTAAGAAACTTGTAACAAAGGGCTGTTTCCCGAAATGAAAAGAGTTTGTTAGACCTGATAAAATTGACCTGAGACTCAAAATCTGAACCAAAAATCCTGAATCCATATCCGATCCGACATCCGAAATAGGCTCACTCGAAAACGAATCTGAATTTGCCCGAGCCAAATTACATCCGATTCGAAATTTTCTACAGAGTTGCTTATTGTTGCATGACAAGCATGTTAGACCAAAAATCAGTTGACCCAAAGTCGACCTGAACCGAAGTTTAGCCGATCCAAACCGAACCGATTTGAAATATCACTTAACCCAAAGTATGAACCGACCCAAATTTAACCCGACCCGTACTCGAACCGAATGATCCATTTGACAGGTCTAGATTTTGTAAGATGGTATTATATTGTATGGAGCATCTAGCAATATAAGTAGGCACTGTAGTATGTTAACCATTATCTAAACCTTTTCACAAGGTGACCGAATATGTAATCAACCAGGTTTCCCAATATTATTAATGGAAATTTGTTAAAATTTTATATGGGGATTCCCCCATAATTTTTGTTTTGTCTAGATAATGTAGGTTTTTAAATGTAGATCATTCAATATTGTGTTTTTATTGTTTTAAAAGAGAGAAATTTTTTTTAGTACTAATAATAATAGAAGGAGACTTGATTTTGGAACGTTCATAAAAAGAAAGAAATACAAGAAAATTATGGAATGGAGCGAGTTGTTAGTATTATAAATGTCTAGAAAGCGCAAAAAGTTGAATAATGTTATCCAAAGTTCTGAATCAACTGTTACATACAAGGCTAACAATCAAATCGTATTGTATGAACCTGCTTAATAATCATGTCATGTTTGTCTCGTTTGCTTTGAAAGTGATTTAAGTTTACCAAAAGAATCGTTATGACTTATTTTCATACATAACAATCAAAAAGTATGAAGCATAAATTGTGCAATAAATTATTGTGTTTCTCTCAATAATTCCTTGTCATATTCGAATCTTGCAATACTTTATCATAGACATGTCAACAACACTGGGAGGTGGTGGTGTTATTGTTGTATAGACATGTCAATTTGGGCAGACAGGTTAATCAAATATGAGTTGGTCTATAACTCCAAAACTTCAAATTTTAATTTGAAGGATTCGTTTGGTCCTTAGAAAATTTGGTAGAAAGAAAAGTTGAAGGGAAACAAAATGTGAAGGAAAAAAAAGTAGGGAGAAAGTGAGCTTTTTCCTATTATTTGGATGAAAGAAAAAATACAAAAATTTGGATGAGAAATTTAAATGTTAATGAGTTATTTGAATCATACTGATATGATTTAAGCAGTGTGAGGTTGGAGAAGGTTGTGAATTTTCCCTAAACTTTCCTCACAATTTTATAAGAAAAATTTTATTACTTGTTTCTAACAGTTTTTCTACCTAATTTTCCTCCATATTTTCTTCTTTGTGATTTTCTCTAGACCAAACACAATGTCCCAAATTTTTTTTTCTATTAAATTTTCTAAGGTCCAAACGGACCCTAAAGCTCTTTTCCAGTGCTAATCTACTGAACCTAAGACTCATTGACTTTTAGATCATATCTTCTCAAAGCCAAAATAAAGAAAAAAAGAAAAGAAAATTGCATACATGCATAACCAAAATTCATATGAAATGTATTGGATGATGCCGGTATCATTCTTCTGGAGGAGATATTCAACCACATGCAACTCCTTTTTTACCTAGTATTACTTTGCATATTGGCATGCATAGTGATTTTATTAGATGATGCAAAGGTAGTTTGTCATAAGAAAAATGTCAAAAAAATAGTGGTGATAATACGTCATAACAAAGATGTTGTAACAATAGTCTGTAGTAATATATGGGGAAGAAAGATATGAAAAATTTAAAACGACGTGAAGTCTGGAGATATATGAACTTTGTTCTTTCTAAGTTAGATTTTAACAGCTACATATTCTCATTAAACAATCAAATGCCAACACGTATATTGAATAAATAGAATTTTTCCCTACATATATTAAAAAATCAGCACAACCCAATGGGTCGACTCTGACCTTAACGGATTTGACCCAAATTTGAGTCAAACTATGAGGAGGGTAAATTTTTATCAGCTCTAATGTACTAGAGGTGACCAAATACAGACCAACTATTTGACCATATTAAATCCAGCAGTCGCATGAAATGAGTTAGACTTTGATCGACCAGTCTGTAAGGTAGTCCAACTCATGAATGTGAATTGACTAGCTGGTTTGGGGCAGACCGCCCCCCCCCCCCCCCCCCAACAGACAAATAAGATTTGCCCTAAAACTAAAAGATTAAGCGAGCAAATAAGATTTGCAGCCTTTGTCATTGCATCAAGAGGAGCCAGGAGAGAGGAAGGTTGGAAAACCCACCCAAACTTCTGTTAATATGAAGTATTCTTCGCATATAAAATTTTCTTAACACAGATTTGAAGCCAAAAATTTATTGAATAGTTGCAAAGGAGTTATATAGTTCATTACCTAAATTAAATTTAATGTGGTCCCATAGGAAATATAAATAAAACATAAAATAAATTCTCATTATCAGATAGCATACGACTCTTTCAAATAGAAATTGATTGATTTCACAATTAAAGTAATTATTGACGGACATATATAGGGTTGGGCAGATTTTGATTGATCTAAAAACAGCTGAATACATCATGAATCTTTCATTCAAATTTTAAATTCAAATACAACAGTCTTCATATTTCTATTATCGAAACCCAATTTTTCTTGTATTCAGCGGTGTCCTTTCTTTCGGACCCCAAAAAGGGACACAGTCATGAAAATTTTATCCGAGCTTTATACATTGTCCAATTTAGTTAGCCTATATTTGACCCAAACCCAAATTATTGGGACCCTAGACATGTGACAAACTTTACTACAAATCAACAAAAAAACAACTTAAACAAACTTTAGGTTCATATTCAGACACAGTTTTAGATCTATTTGATAATTTGTTGATATTGTACTTGAAACAGTATAACGACGAATAACATTCTTTCGCGTTTTTTATTTTGCTTAGATGGATCCCCCGGATAATTGTATTTGTTTTGGATTCATCTTCAAAACAATAGGGCAACTGCTTTCAGTTTGGCTCTCCCAATAAGTGAACACTGCACATGCAAAATATGAAAATAGAACGTACAATTTGCCTCGTTTCTAACATGAATTAAACAGCAAACGCTTAATTTGCTGTTCTAGTGGGAAAAACAAAGAGCATACAACCTTCATACAAAACCTCCCTCCCGCCCTTGGTGGAAACGCATCTAACCTCAGATATATATGCATTGAGACGCCAGGATTATCCAAACACCTGTACGTACATGGGTTCTATTGCGCTCCTCTATTTCCAAAGACTCGTTTAGTTCTGCATTTTGGGATTTCTGGTTCAACATTGAGGGGCAGTTCATCCTTAGTCATTACGTGTTCCCCAACCCATTCTGCAAGCTTAGAGGCAGGGGTTGAAAAAGACACCACCAACATCGAATACAATCCAACTGTGACTGTTTTAAAGTCCCAAAGCGACTTGCATGAGGTGGTCCACATCGTTCAAATACTTCGTAGAGTTGTACTCTTCCGCATCAAAGAGCTCCACTGAGTATGTCCTCTTGAGAGACGGCTTTTGAGTTAGTTTGGCAAGTTCTGAGGAACCTGCTTCCCCCTTCAAGATTTTCACAACCTGGACCACAGAAACTCTGTTAGCATTTTGCATATTAAATGTAAACAAAACCTAATTAATACCCCGAGTCTTGTTTCGAGACTCAGATGCTTTGCCCCATATCACTAGGCCTATTCATTTAACGCTACAGTACTCATGTCTAACACTTGCCAGTGAAACATGGGTGGATAATTTGACACTTGAAATCAGACAGAAAATCCTCAAAATTTGAAAATAGCCAAGTCTGTCACTAGGGCACATCTCAGTATTGAGGCATGCCACACGTACCCCAGGTCCAATAATGGCAGAGACATTTTTTCCTGTGCACCTTAGATTGGAAAGGGTCCAACTGTCTACGACTCCATCAAGGAGTAGAGGATAGTTCATCTAAAATTTTGACCTAGTCCGCAACAATTCAAGGTTGGGAACAAAGTTATCCCGTGGGAACATTTTCAGCTACCATAAAAGAAGTCAATGCATATAACAACCGTCTTATCTAAAGAAACAACCAAAAAAAAAATTATCGCCAAATCCCCAACCCATCTTGTAAACAATAAGTAAAGAAGGTTGTCACAATTGAATAAATCCTGCCCTGTGTTAGAGCAACACAAGCTGGGTAGAGTGATACAGCGAACATACTACTACAAAGCACATACTTGGCGCATTTTAGGTCGTTCGATGGAAGACTGATGTATGCACATATTGGCTGTCATGGCCACTAATTTCATTTGTTCTTTGTCATATGCATCACCAAGAGATGGGTCGACAATTTTCTCGATGTCGTGCTTGTCAAGGTACGGTTTCGCCTGTCATAAGTAAATTATAAAAGCTCAAGCTTTCATTACTGAGTGACTGAAAGATCATAGCACATAATTAACGAAAAAATGGTGAAAATGAAAAAAGAATAGTTGATCATTTTATCTATATTAAAAAAACAGTTGGATACCCACCCACATAACAAGGCTTTTCTGTGTATCATCTAGAGCTAGGCGACCAGTAATTAGTTCCAACAGAAGAACCCCATAAGCATAAACATCAGTTTTTTCATCCACAATGCCATGCATGAAGAACTCGGGAGGCAGGTAGCTGTCACAGTTGAACATGTTGTTAGAAAATAACAAAAAACAAATTTGGAGTAAGATTGATAAAGTCATTGCATCAACCAACCCAAATGTTCCCTCAAACTTTGAAACTGTGTGGTGAGTCCATTGATCTGGCAGCCACTTTGCAAGTCCAAAATCCGAAATCTGCAGTGAACTCAGGAGTTAAATGGTAAACATGGTCTATTCATAAGTTCAAGCTGGCATTTGACATGACATGATCCAAATGAAAATTCTTAGAGAAACAAAGGACCCCATATGACACGACCTGAATTTGACCCGAAATTGACATTATTTTTCATGAAGTTAGCATTCTTTTTGATCAATTGCAGTTGACATTATTCATAAGTTCATGTGGATCATGTAATGACCACACCCCCAAAGGCTAGTATTTACAAAGCAGAAAATTGTTTATGCTGGTTAAAGACCAGCAAAATTTGACCATAGGGACCTTCTCAAAGACCAACATAAAGACATGGAGAAAGACCACTATTGAGTTGGACTACTTCCGCATCTTACGGTATAAGGGATACCTGTGCCTCAAAGTCCTCCGTGAGCAGAATATTGGCAGACTTGATATCTCGATGAATTATTCTCCTCTGACAGCCTTCATGGAGGTAGTGAAGGCCATCAGCTGACCCAATAGCAATTTTGTATCTAATATCCCATTTCAGTTTTGTCTTCGCGCCTAAAAAGAAAAGAGAAACAAAGCCTCGTTGATATCGAACTCAAATTCGTCGTCAATAATAATGTACCATTCATCTTGGAATGCTCTCATTAATACACACCTCGAAGTACAGACTCCAAGCTTCCATTAGGAGACAGATCAAGAACAAGATGCATTCCACCTTCAACACCATACCCAATAACTTTTGCAATGTTGGGGTGATTGACATGCACTATAATTCCAAGCTCAGATAAGAAGTCTGCTGCCATCTCTTCGGGGTTTCCCTTTGTCAACCGTTTTACGGCAACAAGGCGACTGTCTGGCAAGACTCCCTTGTAGACCTCTGCATAACCTCCTTCTCCAATCAAATTTTCTTTACAAAAAAATTCAAATGTAAACTTGTAAGAGTAAAGCATACGCAATTCCCAAAGCAAAATATAAGCATGATAGAAATATAGGTGTCAATTAGTTGACCAAATTTACCTTCGCTAAAATCTTTTGTTGCCTCAATGAGCTCCTGAAGAGAGAAGTTTTTCCAAGAAGGCTTGAAGAAGCAAACATCATTACTATCTATTGGGGGTATAACTGGAATCATGCTATGCCTAGCACTCCTACTTTTTCTCCTTGTAAGCTTTGGGAGACTCAATGGTTGAAATGTCTGCAAGCGCTTAGGTGTTTTTATCAACATATGAATGAATCCACGCCAATGAGACTGAAGTCCACTAGAAGTATGTTGTTCTGAGTCTGATGTGCTTAGTGCGTCAGACTCTAAACATTCCTCATATCCTTCTCTTGTTGGGCGTTCATCAGCAGGTGCATCTGCTTCCATTGCGTCTAAGTCTATGCCTGTCAAGTCTTAATATAACAGCACCTAAGTCAGGATGATTTTAGAATATGCAGAAAGAACCTATAAGGCATTCAAGTTACAGCTATCTTACCATGAGCAGAAAAAGGGTCGGAGAAACCGGATATTCTTCTGGCCTTATAAGAGGCCTCCTTTTGAGGAACCTCCGAAGAAATGTCACCAGAACCATTCCTGTCATGGGCATAAATACTCCATGATATGACTTATACAGTTTGACGAGAAGGTCAAACTACAATGGATAATAGATTGCCAAATGAATCAGCAAGGAAAAGGGACTAAGAGATATCATTTGTTGGATGCTTTTTTCACATGATTTAGCACAATTTTGAGTACCTTTCGCAACTTGAAAATCTGCCTAGCAGCGGTTGTTGCAATAAGATAGGATGCTAGCATATGGCATCTGCTTCCAGCACAACTAATTATCATTTATCAACACTGAAACCCAAGCACAGTGGAAATTTAACATACTCCTTTCCTTTAATTTACCAAGTGAAGCAAGGCATCCCAACAATCAGCATGCAACTCTGAAGATTCTAGTCATCTTTTTCCATCCCTCATTGCTTGCTAAATTATGATGAAGATATTGAACAGTATTTACCTTAGCTTCCATAGGCTTCCTATGTGACAGCAACCACTACAAGAACCAGAATAGCAGAATGCACATCCTAAGCTTTAGTGTATCGAGATACATTTAGCTTTACCCCCAACAAGTAGAAGGGTTCTTTCCATGTCCTTCTAATTCCCAAACATGAGCTAACATGAGCTAGAGACCCCGGATGACAACATTTTAAGTAATCTCTCTGATAAGCATGAGTGAGGCTACATGCCTGCAAACAACTTGACTTTCACCTATCCTGCTTCAGCACGATGCATCTTGTGCTAGACATTGTTCCTAATACCCTCTCAAATAACACCAGTGAGATAGGTCATGTGTGGCAAACAACTAAATTCAAAAAGCTAATCTCAAAGAGCTGATAGAAAATAGCGTTATGGGAATTAGTTTTTTGAACCAAAAAAGCTAATTTAAAAAGTTCTTTACCAGACACCTCGATTACCTATTTGATTTGCACCCAAAACCCTGTGAGGACAAAAAGCTCTTTGCCAAACATCCTAATAGTCTCATCAATGATCTCATAGAAATAATTCACGAGACTGTCTCATGCACAAATTAGCGAATTAGGCAACCCCCCCTTTCCTTCTTCCCCCACGTAACAGGCTCCTCTACAACATTCTTAGAAACCAACAATCAAACAGCAGAAGAAATAAAATATGGGTCAAATGAGCCAATGTAGATGATGAAAAGAAAAGAGCAAGGCGCCGGGGGCGGGGGGCGCCAATACTTATGCACAAGTAATAATCAAAACAGGAAAAATGTTGCAACAAAAGACGAACAATTAATGCCCCGGAAAAAGATACAACATAAACCATCAAAACCAAGCCAAGCAAAGAAGGTCACCCAAAACCCAGAAAATTGGAGGAATTAGAAACATGCATTACCTTGAAGATGATGTAGGTTCAGGGACATTCTCCATTGATCCAAAAGAAGAAGGGGTTCAGGGCATCAGCAAAATGGCTAAGAAAGACCTGAAAGAGACTTGAAAGAAAGGAATAAGAGACCCACACACACCCCCCCCCCCCCAAAAAAAAAAAAAAAGAAAGAACAAAGACAGAAGGGGAAGAGAGACAGGCAGACATAGAGTCAGAGAGAAATATGGGTTACCCTGTTCTTGAATTTTTCAACAATAATCCCGAACTTTTTTCCTCGAATATCGGCTCCCACCTCATTTTTTTCTTCAAAAATAATTACATGGGTGTTGGAATTTTGGAATGTGAACTCTTCTTTCCTACCTATATAATATGTATTATGGCTTCATTGGATTTGGATTATGCTAAACAAGAAAAACAAAAAGGATGTTATGAGTGTCGCTTTTCAGAATGAGAAAAATTGGGGGGAGTCAAAATATATATTATACTCTTAAGAGTATATATTTTCACAAATTAAATCAGTATTATATCTTAAAAATTATTTATATGATAAATATATGTTGAAAAAATATATATAACAAGTGAAAGTACACCTTTTTAAGAATATGATATATATTATTGGGGGAATGGATACCAAAGAAAATATTTAGGAAAGACAAATGGACATAAGATCAAAGATACTTGGGATTTGATAGTTTTGCTGGGATAGAATGTTGGTGCCACGAAATGGAAGACAGAGACAGGAGGCCGTACTAGTATTGACCATTTAGCACTTTGCTTTGCACATGTCTCATGCATCTCCTATTGTCGCCCTTGTTTATACTTGTCATCTTCCGATAGGATAGATTAATTTCTGGACTTTTTGACCTGTCCCCGAAAAAGGGGAAAAAAAATTTCGAATTCATTTTTAGTACATTTAGAGCATGTACAATGGTGGGCGGAATTTTTGGCTCATCGGTGGGAGTCTACCACTGCCACATCAATTCTCTCTCCAACTTTTTACCTCACGAGTCTCACTTTCTCCAATGGTTGGCTCACTACTTTAGCTCACCAAATAAAATAATACCCATGAACCTACACTCCAACACACAGCTATTTTTTTAAAATAAAAAAAACAAAATACAATAAAACTAATAAAAAAACCAAAAAAAAAAGAAAAAGGGGGAAGGGGGAAGGCTTCCCGCAGAGAGCCGGCCCGCGAGCTCACCCCCTGAGCAAACCACTGCAGCTTGCCGGGCCAACCTTTCACCCGCCCCCTCAATTTTTGGCCACGGGCCAACCACTGCACATGCTCTTATTGTTTACTCCTTTCGATTATACTCCGTGTTACTATTAGGTAGTGTTTGACTAGATAAAATTGTAATTTTATATTTTCCTCTTTCTATGATTATAAATAGAGTTACAGATTTTCTTAATTGGATCACAACTTTGCTATTACATTCACATATATGTTTTTTCGTCTACATGAGATTTCCTCTATATGTCACAATGCTTTGTTCTAATTATATTATACAATCTCTCTTATAAAAATCTCTCTTGTTTGAAGAATTACGGGATGTTTTTTGATACTTAACATATACTTTCTTTTCCTTTGGTAAATGCTATACTATAGTTTTTGTGTCTATTTTTCTTGGCAAGAGAAAAAAAAAAGGAAGAAATCTTCGAACTATCAAAAAGAAATAGTGTTAACTCTAGCTGTATCATGGGCATCAACATATCTGAGTCTAGACCTCTCAATTCAGATGGAAGGGTTAAATACGAGTCAGGTGTATTTGGGTTCGGGTAAAATATAGGTCGGGTGTATTTCAGATTTGAATAAAATAGGGCGGGTGTATTTCGGTTTTACGGGTTTTGGATCAACCCAAACGGTTTGGAGCGCTTTTTTAGTGAGTCATTTCTCTTTTTGTCAAAATCAAAATCTTAACATATTTATTACCTCAAATTGCCTGTATTTAGGGCCTGTTCTTTTCGTGGGTAAATTCCAAAATACCAACCTCAACCCACTTCAACCTACTTCAACCCACTTCCACTATTTTAACCAAGTTAAATTTATCACATAAAAAAATTCAGTCCACTTCAACCTACTTCAACCGAATTCAACCTACTTCAACCCACCTCAACTTACTCCAACCCACTTCACCCTTTTACCTTCCCTAATTTACCTACAAAAAGAACAGGCTCTTGATGAACAAGCATTCTAATTATAATTTCTTGAAAGAATGTAGAAAATGTTTAAACTTTTCAATATGATATATGAATGCCATGTACTGGTGGGTACTAAGTCACATTTGAGTGGGTTGGTCCATATATTAAATATTAATAATAAGTTGAGTCATTCATGGACCGCCTAATCTAAAGCATGATAATGGGTTGGAGCGGTTCGACCCATTAATAACCCATTTGATGGTTCAATATTTTGTTAATTAACCTATGATTACCTAATTATATATGCTTTATTAGTTGGTCGATCCTAACACGAACACAAATTGGTCAATCGCTCAACACTAACATCAACTTCGAGACCAATTAGAAGGAAAACAAATGAAAGAATATTATAGATGCACAAGATATTACAATTATTTATTAATCATAACATCGAAATTTTCGATTATTATAGAGTAATATTATTTAGAATGCAATGAAACATATTCAATTCATTATGAATATAATGGTATGACTTACACATTTTTAATACTTGTGTTATTCTGAGTTGATTTTCATAAGACTAGATATTTCTTGTCCATTTCTAAAGTTGTTCCATTTATAAGTTCTATATGTCGTTATTTTATGAGAATGTATTTGAGAAAGAATGGGTACTATCGTCTAATTTGCGAAGAGATGCAATAGTTATAGAACGCATCTTTAACCGATTCATTATAATGAAAAACTAGTATTGTTAAGGGGAAAAATTAAAGAAAAATATAGAACGCATCTTTAACCGATTCATTATAATGAAAAACTAGTATTGTTAAGGGGAAAAATTAAAGAAAAATAAAAAATAAGGATATAACATTTGGGTTGAGCGGGCGGGTTCAGGTTCAGGTTTGACCCAAAAATTTGCGGGTTTTTCGGGTTTGATTTATTTTGGGTTCGGGTCGAGAAAATCGTATTCAAAATTCAAAATTTCCAGGTATGTTCGGGTTCGGTTTTCGGGTTGCGTCAATTTTTGCCAAGTATATATCTAATACTAGTTTCAAGCATGTGCTATACACGGCTAGTTCTTAATCCATAGTTAAATTTATCTATAAAACTAGGGCTGGGCAATGGATTAGGCTGGGTCGGATTGAGCCAGCCCATTAACTAAACAGGCTGAGCTGGATCCAGTACATTTGTTAATGGGATGAGCTAGGTTATGGGTCAAGTGAACCTGGCCCACTCATGAGCCGCTCATTACCACCTAAGGAATGTTTTTGGTTAGTTAATTTTCCAACTAATGTAGTTGTAATTTTCCAACCAAATTAACCTAGTCTAAATTCAAAGTTAGAAAGTATACAATCAAGCTAATAAATGAGTCGGGTCAAGTCGGCTCATGGGCGGCCCACTTTGGACCCGTTTAAAAACGGAATAACCTTGCACAAAACAATGGTCTATGATAATTATTGTTATGTACACAGTGTTGGTGATGAGGTTAACTAATTGGAACATGTAAACTAGTGTATCCATTAGGTTAAAAATAATGGGTCACTAAACGGGCCATTAATGGATCCGCCCAATCTGGCCTGTTAATATGCCTTAATGGGCTGACCCATCAATGACCCAATCCATTATTGACCCGACCCTTTATTAATCATATTTTAAACTGGCTGACCACTTAACCTAATGGGTACTTAGTTCGTTGCCCACCCTAACAAAAAACTTTATTTTATATTTTGTTGTTACTTTTTTCCACAAAATAATAATGTGAATACATTAATTCTTAAATAATCGTATTTCTTCAGGATATCGTCGACTTGAATGTTTTGTAAAAGCATGCAATATGAAAATATTTTTTTTGAAGAAAACTGCCATGAAAAATTATAAGACAAAGTGGATTGGGAAAATCCTCTTTTGTAAGGTCCTACTAATAGACACAAAATTAAATGAGACTTGCATAAATATAAGTTTCTTATCTATAAATTGCAATATGTAGATGTATATAAGAACATGTATTTTTTTTAGGTAAAAGTTAAATATTATATTGCCCTAAGGGCCATGTTTAAGCAGTATTTGTTATCATAGGGAATTACAATAATGCTTGGTGATAGTAATTAATGTAGTAATTTTACACTTTCTAAATTATCCTCCATATAATTATTTCCCCATAACTTTTCTCTCTCCTCTATGTTGCCCATTTGGTCCTTAGAGCAAGAAACATCTATGTTGGTTCTCACATTTACAATTCTTTGGTCACTATTTCTTGATTAGGGCTTACCATTCCAATATTTTCTTGCATTTTATTTAGGGTTTTTCATTAATATGGTGGCAAAACCACCAAAAAACGTATGATGTTTGCCATAATCCCTGCTGGAGGTGAATGAGAACCGAAAGAATTGGATTTTTGCGAAACAACATGGAAATGTCGAGTCAGAAAGGGTGCTTTCGTCAAGTATTTTAATCATCATTGCATTTATTATAGTTTAAGAATTAAATTTCTTACTGCATTTAGTGATGCTAAGCAAGATTCATTAATAACAAAAGTAGGTAAACTCTTTTAATTATCATCTTTTCCATTGCCCTTAGGGCAACATTTATCAGCTTTATTTTTTTTTAATAAAAAAACTTTTTGATATAAATGGTTTTCTTAAAACCTCCCCTCGATTTAGCCACAAACTTTGCTATTGATAAATTAATTAATTTTTCCTTAACAAAATCCTTTAAATTATAAGAATCCATAATCTTGAAGTTAAAATCGATTCTCTTAGAGGAAAGCTGATCAGGAAATAAATAAAATCTCGGGAACCTGAAGTTGTGTTTTCGACATGCACCAAATGAGCTAGAGTTTGAATAGTGATTCTTTTTTTTGGGGGGTGATTTAATTTTGGTCCATGTGACTATTATGCACGTTAATACCCTAAGACCTTTTATATTCTTTCATGCAAATCAAAAGTCTCCATAAACTAAAGAATTATGAATAGTGGAGAAGTTTGGGTTATTGATTAATGAGATTAAAAGCAATGAGCTTTGAATATCCTAAGACCTTTTATTGTGACTTTGAGATTGCTTAATAATGACTGCTAAGATTAAAAGCATGGGAGTTATAATAAAATTAGATTTTGTATTTTTGAAATGCTATTTTCATCTTGATTTTTATGTGCTCAACTCTCTCTCTTTTTTAGTTTATTTAGTTTACTTTTTTTTTTCTCCTAACATATGATGCTATAAGATTGGCAATTTCATTCTCTTTTGTTTGGATAAAATCATTAATTGGGCTCAATTATATTATATGATCAAACTATGCCAGCAAGAAATGTTGAAAACATTAAATTTAGAAATCTATTATTTGTCTTTGTTTGGGCCGTTATGTTACCCTTGACAAAAGATTGTAATCACTCAAGCAAAAAAAAAAAAAAAAAAAAAAAAAAAAAAAACAATGAGGGACTGTGGGGATTACATTTGGCATAGCAAACGTTAGACATTTCTAGTTGTAACCATTATCGAGAAAAACAGTTGATCTTTGGATTATGTTGTTTAAGATTTGGAAATACCCAAAACAAATTTGTAGAAATAATTTTTTTCCCTTAAACTTCAGATTACGAGGCGATAATATATAGTGTACATCCAACTCAATAATAAGAAGAAAATGAAGGGCCATTTAGAATGATTAAAATTAGCTAGCAATTTCATGACAATCCACCGGCTTGCACGATAATGCTTGAACCAAAACTTATGGGATTGGTGATAGTAACATTCCAAAAGGAATGATAAAAGAGACATGGATCAGAGAACTTTCAAAAGTTGGGATAATTAGATGGATATAAATAATGGTTAGGTTACCAAATAATTTTACTAAACATTTTCATTGGCTACATCCTTTACTTGAACTACAAATTAAATCTTCAACAACAACAACAACAACATCACCTCTCAGTGCGGATCCCGCTTTCGCGGGGTCTGGAGAGATCCAGCTATAGGCAACCTTACCTCTACCGGTATTCCTACCCGTAGAGAGGCTGTTTTCAAGAGACCCACAAAAAAGAATTTTGTGAAAATATTTTAAAGAAGGAAGACTTTGTAAAAAAAGGTTTAATGGAAAAAAGGACACCTCGCAATGAATGACTACGATAAATTAAAAAGACAAGTTGTTGGAGCTATTAGTATAAGAACAATAAATCCGAGGAGGGTAACATACCTCAATAACTAGTGGTAAGCAAATGATGCCTCTTCCCAGAAGAAAGTGCTACATGCAAACAAACACGATATACGCAAAAAACTACTACCAGCACGCTGCCACTGCACCCAAAAGACAGCTACGCGGTCGACTCTCTGTGATCTAAGATCTTAATCCTATCCCGCCACAGCTTCCTATCCTGAGCCAGATCCTCCGTCAAACCGACAACTTTCAAGTCCTCTCTAATCACTTCGTCCAAACTCTTCTTTGGTCGTCCCCTCCCTCTTTTGCCTTCGGGGATGTTGATCATCTCACACCTCCTCACTGGAGCGTCCACACTCCTCCTTTTCACATGGCCAAACCATCAGAGTCTTGTTTCTCTCATCTTATCTTCGATGGGAGCTACTTTAACTAAGTCCCTGATTACACAATTCCTAATTCTGTCTATTCTTGTGTAACCACACATCCACCTAATCATCCACATCTCTACCATCATCAACCTTTGAACCTGCATCTTTTTTTAGAGGTCAATATTTCGATCCATAAAGAACAGTCGGTCTAACTACCATACGATAGACTCTGCTTTTTAATCCAAGGGGCACCCTTTTATCACACAACACACCTGAGGTAAACTTCCATTTTTGCCAGCCCACCTTTATTCGCTGGCTAATATCTTCGTCAATATCCTCATTCTGCTGAATGATCGAGCCTAGATATTTAAACTTATTGACCTTAGATGTCGGCCTCCCCTCTAGGGTGACCTCTCCCCCCACATCCACCCTTCCACTGAAACAGTAATGAATGTATTCCGTTTTTGATCGACTAACTCTAAAACCTCTAGATTCTAGTGTATGCCTCCATCGCTCTAACTTGTCATTAACTCCCTGTCTGGTCTCATCAATAAGAACAATGTCATCTACAAATAGCATACACCAAAGTAACTCATCTTGAATCCCTCTTATAAGTTCATCCATAACTAGAGTGAAAAGAAAAGGGCTTAAGGCGGAATCCTAATGTAGGCCCATACCAACAAAGAAGTCATTGGTGACCCCTGCTGGCATCCTAACACTCGTCTTACCTCTCTCATACATATCCTTAATAACTCGAATATACACAGGTGACACTCCTTTCTCTTCCAGGCATCTCCATAAGACTTCATGCGGAACTCTATCATATGTTTTTTCCAGGTCAATGAACATCATATGAAGATCCACTTTTCTGTCTTTGTATAAACTCATGAGCCTTCTAAGGAAGTAAATTGCCTCTATGGTTGATCTGCCTGGCATAAAACCAAATTGGTTCTCTGAGATCGAAACATCTTTCTGCAACCTTCTCTCAATCACCCTCTCCCATAACTTCATAGTGTGACTGAGTAACTTTATGCCCCTAAAATTATTACAATCTTAAATATCACCCTTGTTCTTGTATAGAGGGATGACTGTACTAGACCTCCATTCTTTGGGCATTTTAGCTGTCCTAAAAATAACATTGAAAAGGTCCGTTAGCCACTCTAATCCTTCTTCATCCAAACACTTTCACACTTCCACCGGTATCTGATCTGGACCCTCTGCCTTCCCATTGGTCATATTCTTTAAGGCCTCTTTAATCTCGTCCTTACTAATAAGACCACACACCTGCGAATCAAGATGCCTCTCACTACACTGTCTTTCCCTACTTCGGGAATCCTCCATCATTTCACCATTAAGGAGTTTGGAAAAGTACCTTTGCCATTTCTCCTTGATTTCTGCATCCTCAGACAACACCTTACCATTCTCATCCTTGATGCACCTCACAACACCTAAGTCCCTTATTCTTCTTTTCCTAGCCCTTGTCAGTTTAAAGACTTTCTTCTCCCCTTCCTTGGACTCCAGTCTATGATATAACCTATCATAAGCTATGCTCTTAGCTACTTTCACAGCTTTCTTTGCTACCTTCTTAGGTGCCTTTTATCTAGCTCTACTAATCTCTCTTTCTTCATCCGCTCCACTATTTAAGAAATCAGCATAAGCCTCTTTTTTCTCCTTGACTTTCTCCTTTACCTCCTCGTTCCACCACCAGGTACCCTTCATTTTGTTACCACCTCTTCTAGAAGAACCTAGGATTTCTTTAGCCGACCTTCAAATACAGTCTACCATTGCCTCCCACATTGCATCTGCATCCTCTACCCGCCTTTAAGCTCCTTCTTCCGTAATCCTCTCTGATAATAACACGGTGTTCTCCTTCGTGAGCGTCCATCACTTAACTCTAGTGTCCCCGACTCTCCTCTTCTTCTACTTTGAACATTTGAACTCCACATCCAACACTAACAACCTATGCTGAGTCCCTCGATACTCACTACGAATCACCTTACAATCCTTACAAAGCCTCCGACTATCTGCCCTCAACAGGAAGTAATCAATTTGGGTCTTTAAAGAGCCACTCTTGAAGGTCATCAAGTGGTCCTCCTTCTTCTTGAAATAGGAGTTTACCAAATTAAATATTCATTAAATTAATACTTTAAAGGGAATGATGAAAGAGGCTATCTTCGAGGAGTATTAAAACTTAGAGTATATGCAATGATGATCCATAATTTTGGATTATAAGTGAGGGTCACACCCTCCACATAATCCCACAAGCCAACATTTTCTCTTTTCTCTACATCCTATGGATCGTCGACTTGGATCACCAAATAAAATAATATTTTATAGACTCCACTACTAACATATTATTGGGTTTTAGACTTTTAAGGGTTTAGTTGGCCAAAAAAAAGAGAGAGAAAATATGTGGTGGCGGATCACGATCGTGAGCTGGACCGTAGGGCGAGCGACGCAGATCCCTGATGCATGGTATTGTTTGGACCGTGAGCCAAATTTTTAGCTCCCGAGCCTTGCATTGCAGGTGCTCTTAGAAGTATTTCATTTTATTAGTTATTACTATTAGATTAATCGGTTAGTGGTAATGAGTATTATTTATTCTTCCTCCTTATAATTATCATATCGTTAATTATATAGTAATCTCTCTCTCAACAAATATATATGTATATAATTTTCTCACAAGGACATTCATATTCTCACGATCTGAATCTATATTAATGTATTCATTTGTCTTTTTCACAACCTTTGTAGTTTTCTCTAGTTTTACTTGATATTTGTAATCGTAGTCTTTAATAGATCTCATAATTTATAGATATTGACTAACTGAGACAACCTAATTTTTTAAGGAGCAATATATTAGCCGTATCGATAAAGCACTCCACTTGTATCAACCTTCATTAATTAGCATTAATTAAAACACTTGGCTAACTTCTAAAAATTTTGCAGCATGCATAAAATAAATTTTGAGTATTTTTTTATTTTTGCATGTAAATCTTGAACATTTGATTAGTAGCAGTTTATAACAAGTGAATTTTTTGTTTCTTAATTACTTATCCAATCTTATTTGCACAAAATAATGATTTACTTTATTGTTATCTACTTACATATTTAAGAAAAAGATGCAATGAAATATAATATTTTATTATTTTTAAAATAAAAATTTTAAACAAAGCACAGATCTAAAACTTGTATGTAATAAACAAACAAGTAAAAAAATTTCAATTAATAGCCAAATCAATATATAGTTGTAGACATCTAAAAAGTGTATCCTCTTTATAAAATGTCCAATAATGATAAATAGATCTAGTAAAACTCAGGGACCCCCTGATATCAAAATTAGGAACCTTAAAATGTGTCAACATCTCTTAACTAAAATATCTAAATCCAAACATGTCCACAAATGGCCACAAATTATTACGTACAACCGAGTGGACAACTCAATTGTCCACCGAGTCCACCAATAGTAGTTTTTGAGTCCTCCAACTGCTGAGCTCTGACCCATTTTAAAAAAAAATTCATGCTCCTTAATTTTTTGAAATCGCGGTTTTCATTCTCCCTATTGTTCGATTACTCTTCAGTGCTTCGATTGCTTTAGTGTTCAACAATTATTGAATGACTGGGTTTGATCTTAACGTCGCTATTGATGTTGAATTTTCATCAAACGGAATTGTTCGTCAAGTTTAATAGCGTTTTTTCGATCTCTATTTTTGTCTTTGGGATTGGAAGTTGTGTTCGTCAGTTTTGCGTTTTGATGAGTTAATTTTGAGATTTTCGAACTGTATTGCATTCGTTCCATGTAAATTTTGGTTTGTGACATATGAGAAATGATAACTTACCATTATGAGTTATGTGTTCACTAAATATAGTCGTTGGCTCAATAGAGGTTTACATTTAGCTCACTATAAAAAATATATTGTCCTGTGCTACAGAGCAGTTTTTTGCTCACTAAAAGAAATGTTTGGCTCATTAGGATTGACCTGTGTGCTCACTGATGTTGCATTATAACTCACCACAAATGTTATGGTTGTTTTTTCAGATGATATTTTCATTGTTGCTGTGTATATATGAGAAACAACAGCTCACTAATATAAGTTGTGTGCTCACTAAATATAGTCATTTGCTCACTAAAGAAATACATTTACCTCACTTGTATTAAGCTTGTATTCAGCAATCATAAATCAGTTCTCTGCTCACCAAATGTAATCACTATAATTAATCTTGTGCCTAATAGGGAAAACAATAGCTCACTATCAGTATAGTTCACTATAAAAAAATCAGTTGCCTTACACTACATTTTATAGCTCACCAAATGTCTATCATAACTTACTAAATAAATGGCATAGCTCACTAAAAAGAACAGTATAGATAGCCAGCCAATAATATTGTGAAGTTATTGAGTTATGTTACAGTTCAATCATTTTTTATTATGACATAAGGGTGTTTGTATTATATTTTGTGAGTATAATAGAAATATAGTGAATTAATTAAATATAGTCAAATTCACTAAATATATACCATAGCTTACTAAATATATGCCATAGCTCACTAAAAAAATATAGACAACTAGAATATAGTTTAGTGAATTTCAGATGAACAATAACATTTTTTTAGTATAATAGCACATTTTAATAAGTTATATAGTACTTTTACTAAGTGAAACCTAGGGTACATATGATGCATTGGTTTGACTTATCCGCTCACTAAAAGTATGTATTAACTCACTAAAATTGTGTCTCAACTCACTAAGTATTGTAGTGAGTTATACATTTTAGTGAGCTGAAATTCGATTGTACAACTTCTTCTGTACAACCGGTTGTATGATATAACAATTCAGTAAATAAATATCATAACTCACTAAAAAAATATAGACAACTAGATTACAGTTTAGTAAATTTCAGATTCATAATAATATTTTTTTAGTTCAATAGCATATCTAATAAGCTATATAGTATTTTTACTAAGTAAAACTTCATACATAAGATACATTAGTTTCGGTATGTCTGCTCACTAAAAGTACGTATTAGTTCATCAAAATTGTATCTCAGCTCACTAAAATAGTGAGCTATACATTATTTTTAGTGAGCGAAACTGGATACACAGCAACATATTTTAGTAAGCTATAGGGTGTTTTTAGTGAGCCGAAATCCGACAGTTTTCTTTGTGGGCCCGATTGCATAATTGCATTTGTACAACTAGGTGGACGATATAACAACTGACAAATGGCTAAGAAGACCTAAAAAGCATAAATGAGTCCAAATTGACCTTGTTCAACATTTACTTGAGATGCTTCCCTCATTTCACCCCAATTTAGGGGGTAAAAATTGCTAAGTCCAAATATTTGTAATGCTTATTTCGTACGCTTTCTAATGATCTATTGTAGGCTTGATCCCACCGGCAACGGAAAATATACAAGTTGATTGCCGAGACATATGCTGAAAATGACACTTGTCAGTTCTTTACTCATATCTTCAATCACATTTATCCAAAGTTCATGAAACTAATATCATTATAAATTAGACTCAATAAGGTTTCAAAACAAAAAGTATAATCCAAAACAAATGCTGGGGATGAAAGTTATGACCAAACAAGTCAAAATCGAAAATTTACTTATAGGCAATCTAGAACTGATTGATTTTTTTTTCCCCTTTGGGAGCACAATCAGATTCTCTTCTTACTATCCATCTTCCATGAGTTGTAGCCACCGACTCAACGTTGGAAAAAAACCTTGCCCACGCAACACCAAACCTCAAGAAATCCTTGTAAACCCTTGTTTCGTACACCTAAAAATATAACCTCCCCTTAGGGATGGTAGTTGGACCTGTGCCCGATCCAGACCCATCAGACCCAACCTAAATTAGAGGGTTTGGATCCAATTAAATGAGACGCAACAGGTCTTAAGCGGGTCTGGGTCCAAGAGATGTAGGTCGGGTTTGGGTCTGAAAAATTCAGACCCAGACCCGACCCAAGACCCATTTAAGACCCATTTTTTTTTAAAAAGGTGGCAAATACAATTTGCTAAAGTAACTCTAAATTAGTGAACCCTAAAGTTAATTTGCTTAGTGTTGGTCTTAGAAGAAAAACTATTATGTTATGTTTGTGGACTTGTCTTCGTTGTTTGTGTGAAAATATTATTTTTGGTGTGTAACACATAAGTAAGAACACTTAGTTATGGTATATATCACTAGAATTTTTTTTATTAAATATTATGTGTTCTAAATTCAATTATTTATATTTAGTATGTGGTAATTCATATTGAAATGTGAAAAAAAATCTTTAATGTGAAAAATAATCAGAACCTGTTTAGGACCCGTGGACCCGCTAGAACCACGGATCTGGGTCTGGATCCCATCTTTACAGACCCAACGAGTCTGAGGCGGGTCTAGGTCCAGGTCTAAAAAAAATAATGGGTCAAGGTCCAGATGGGCTGACCTAGACCCAACCCATTGCCATCTCTACCTGCCCCATTCCTCTTAAACATATAACAAGAAGTCTCGACAAAAAACCTTAAGAGAATAATGAGAGGTTCAAAGAACTCACCCAAAACCTTCTCAAATCCATCATCAAAACCTCTAAGACACAAGTTGAGGCTTGAGTTTCTCGATCCTAGGGTTCTTTAAATAGCGTAGGCAGGTAACCTAACGGTGCCAATATTTCATACTTGCCTTCCTGTTTTCTTCTTTCTTTTGATTTTATATTTGTTAAAACATATAATTTTTTGAAATTAATTGAGTCCCCCCAGTCAATTCTTAATTTCTTCTTTCCCCTTTCTTTTATTTGAGATTGTAACTAAAATTATAAATTTTCCATTTGCATTATTGTACTTAATATGTCGCATGCTTGTTTTCTTTTGGGGTAATTGTTTTATTTTCTAATTTGATTATTGGAGGTCTGTTCGTGCCAAAAATGTGTCATTTTTACGATAATTTTATACTTGATTTATGCTCGTTATAATTGTTATTTTTAGATTTTTATTTGATTTTATTTTGTTTTGTAGGTTTTGAACAAAATGAGAATAATTACGCAAAAATGCAAGAAAAATGCTGAAAATGCCGGAAATAAAGAACTGGGCCAAATTGACCTGACCCAAGCCCAAAAACCTGTTTGTTTAGTCCAAAGGAAAAAAATGGGGAAAATAAAGCCTAAAATACCAAGCCCTCATGTGCTGTGCACATGACCTATTACCTTCCCCCCTTTCTTTACCTCTCACTTCCGCTCTCCTCTCTCTCGACATTCAGCCACGATCCAGAGACCACGAAATCCTCCCATCCCCTGCTGCACATCCATCTTCATCCATATTCATCTCCATCATCTCAACCCTATCTCTCTCTCTCTCTAACTCCTTCTCTCTCATCCGAAGCCCACATCACCAGCCTCTCCAACAAACTGCCAATGCATCACCACTACCTCAATCCATCTCCACCATCCACGTCTAGGTGAGGTTGATGGCCAATGTCAAAGGGAGATGTAAGACCCGCCTTCGTTATTTTTACGTTAAGTTGCCTGTCTTGCTTTTTACGCTATAAAACCATATTTTTAGTAACTGTATGAGTTAAATTATTATTGATGTGCTTTTGGGAGTTATAATTTTTTTAAAAAGGGGATTATTATTATTGCTATTATTGATTTAAAATCAGTTCGTGCTATCTGCGCTTTCAAATCCTATCGATAGTTTAATTTAGTCGTTATTCGATTTATTTAGTCGCTTCTTGAATGCGAGTAGGTTGTTAACCGTGGAATTAGTTTCGAGGCTTACTAAAACCGAACCTTGACATATTTGGGAACGAATAGTCGATAGAAGGCCGTATTAGTGATTTGGGTTTAGAGTTCGGGATACGAACTAAACTAGCGGTGTTTGTTGTTAATCGGCTTGTAATAAAAAGATCAAAAAGGGAGCGGTATTTTGGTAATTAGGTGCGAGGCTTTTTCTTCCTCTCCCTTCACGCGACCCCCCGAACACTCTCTCTCTCTCTCTCTCACTGCTCTGCGTTTTCTCCTCCTCTCCAGCCACCATGAACGCCGGCCACCTCCTCTCTCCTCACACCCACGCGTCGCCGGCGAGCCCCACAGTGGTCCTTGTGTGCAGCCAACGCCTCGCCGACCTTCACCACCCCCTCTACTCTCTGCTTCTCACCACGAAACAGAGCCACGTTTTGGTGGCCTGAAAACGCCACCCACGTGCCGGAAATCGGCGAAATGCCTCCAAACGACCTCTTCTATAGATTGAGGGACCAATTTCACTTCAAACCACACGCAGAGGGGCTTGATTTCGAGAGCTAGGGTTCGATTTTGGGAAGCACACGGGCCACAGTTTCGGTCCAGCAACGTGGGCATGAGTTTGGGCGTGCAATTGCTGCTACTAGGGTTGAATTTAGGCCGAGTCAGGTGAGTGTTTCTCACCTCCTAAGCTATTACTATTTTCGAAATTAATTTTCAGCCGATTGATGTTGCATGTCAAGTTAGGGTTTGCTAAATGCGTTAGAAATGTCAAGAAGTGAGCTATACTTGCTTGAGTTCGATTTATGTAGTCAATTTATGCCTGAGATTGTGATTCGAAGTGAATTATACATGTTAAGTGTCAATTCGAATGCATGTACTTAATGGATGCCCGAGATATTAAATTAATACGAATTATGTGCGTTTAGCTTCAATTCGAATCAATAAACGTAAATCATGCCTGAGTAGTTAATTCGAAGTTAATTTAACGTGTTTAGCATCGATTCAAGTTAACTAGTTGATGCATGAAAAAGGGTTAAAAACGAAGTTAATCTAACGTGTTTAGCATCAATTCAAGTTAACTAGTTGATGCATGAAAAAGGATTAAAAACGAAGTTAATTTAACGTGTTTAGCATCAATTCAAGTTAATTAGTTGATGCATGAAAAAGGATTAAAAACGAAGTTAGTTTAACGTGTTTAGCATCGATTCAAGTTAATGAGTTAATGTATGAAAAAGAATTAAAATCGAAGTTGCATTAACGTACTTAGCTTCTATTCAAGTTATTTAGCTAATATATGAAAAAGGATTAAAATCGAAGTTCTTTTAATGTGTTTAGCTTCCATTCAAATTAATTAACCAAAGCATGCAAATGAGCTAATTTTCGAGGTAAATGAAGGGTGTCTGGCTCTGAATCAGGTAACTTAGCCAATACATGTTAAACGAATTAATCTCGAAGTTATACAAACATGTTTAGGTTCGACTCGAGTTAAACTAACTAATGCATGTAAACGAATTAAATTCGAAGCTATTGAAATATGTTTAGCTTTCATTCGAACCCTTTTTAGCACATTCATGCTTAGGAAAGTTACTTCGAAATGCATCGTATATGTTTAGAATCAAATTATGTTTGATTTACTGAATAAAGTGTTGTCGATTTATGGATAAATGTGGCTATATGTACGCTTGTTGTAACGCACCGCTGAATGGTGCTGGTTGCTCAGGTAAGAGCCTAAACCTTACTCCCTTTTTCATAAGCTAATATGATAATATGTTGTGATTAATAAATCGATGAATCGAGTTGGTAGTTGGATGGTTTGAGGAAAGAATTATGAGCGTTCGAGGTCTTGTGGTACGGTGTAAGTGAGGAGGGAGACTGGGTTGTGAATTGACTACAATCGTGTGGATTGCGAGGCCATGTGCGGATCATTGTGTTGAAATGATTACGAAGTGTTTAAATGTGATATGTGTATTCCCTTTTCCTTGTATGTTTAAAATGTAACATGTGTGTGGAAGGGTGATGTTTTAGCAAATGACTCTTCATGTTTTTTAAATGGATAATAGCCATGTCTAGTAATGAGCTATGACCTATTTTAGCTATTCAAATAGTATTTGGGAGGAATCCCTAAAACGTTTTTAACAAAGGGAGATGGGAATTATACGTTGAATGATTTTATTATTTGAACGGAAAATTACTAGCCGTTATGGCCGATACGCTTTAAGTGGCTAAGATAATGTACTGCAGACAATATGATATGATGTAATGTTAACCTAGGGGATAAGTCCGGATAAACCCTAGAGGCCCTGACAAGGGCTAATGTAATGGTCCGATATGTTATATGTAGCCATCCCGGGAGTAAGAGTTTAAGCGTGAGCGTTAGGTCTCACTATGGGGTCGAGAATAGTTCTCACCCAATCAGCACCCTGTAATGATCTTATGCCAGAAGTACTTTCGTACTAAGTTAAGAAAAGCAATTGGCCCTTTGCCATTTTTAAACGATTAAAAAGGAAAGGAAGTTCTTTTTATGGGCCCAAAAGGCTATATGGAATGATGTATGAAAAGCTTATAAGGGTCGTTATACGACCAAACGAAATGAAACTTCCTTTGAACACTAAGAAAACGTTTTCAATGAAAGAAAGAAAGCTTTTAATGAATGAGTTATGAAATGATCCTCAAGCATGTTTGAATGTGGATTCTCAGCCTATGTATTAATGGAAAGCTTTCAATGGATGCATTATGAATGATTCTTAAGTATTGTTGAACGTGGATTCTAATCTTTTGTGGCATCATTCTTATCCATAGCAAATCTGTCTAATTTAAAGTGTATGAGATGAGAAAGAAAGTTATAGCACGTTAAAAATTCCATGAATGAAGGCGTCTCTTCATAAAAGAATGAATGTTGATATGTGAATAGCATGCGAGGGTGTCATATAGCTTAATATGATGTTTAAAGGTACTTAAATGCTTGATACGTGTTTATGCGTGTGATATGTATATTATATGAATGAAATACCAAGAAAAGTGTAATTATGAAAAGGGATAACCTTATATACACATCATATGATTGAGGGTTCATGTGTAGTTTAAATGGAGTGTTAGGAAGTTATGTTATGAAAAGAAAAGATCCTTATACTTAGCCTTCGATGCTTACTCACGTGCCTAACTGCTTGCTAATAAAGAACTCCGTCGTTGAGGAACCTAGAAATATGATTGAGTGGTCGAAGTGAAGTTTATGTTTAGTGATCCTCCCATAAAGGTTCTATGAATATCTATTATGATAGTAAAGTATGGAAACGTGATATGTGACTAGTAAAGATAGTATTGCCTGCAACGGTTTTGGTTTTAAGGGGGTTGGGGGACACTCACTGAGCGTGTGGTTGCTCATCCCACTACTCTTTCCCCTTTTCCTCAGGTTTTTTTTTCTAACAGGAAGAAGTTGAGTCAGATAAGTCCAGAAGGAACCTATTGTTGCTTACAAGGCGTCGTATGTGCTCATTTGAAGGGATCTTACGTGTTTAATGAAGTCATGTAATGTACTCTCTTAGTTTATAAAGGTATGTAAACGATTATTCTAGTTCAAGTAATGCATATGGTATAAAGGTCGCTGTACGGCCGTCTGAGCCAACCATCAAGTTAGTTAGATGTCTTCTTGGTTTAATTTAGCTATGTTTTGGGATGTAAATCTTAATACTCCGGTTTTGTTAACCGTTGAGTTGTATCGTCCATTTCTTCTTTATTCATGAATCAACCTGGTTGGTGTACTCCGAGCGAGTGGCTCGTTGAGTTATGAACTCCGGCGTGTGGCCGTTGAGCTATGTTTTAAATGTTTTGCACTTTCGTTGATTTACACGGACTTATTGTAAGGCTTTTAGCCTGGAAACGGTCAGTTTTTAGGGGGAACTCTACCCATTTCGTCCCAGGAATTAAATAAGAAGTTAGGAAAGCGTAACGCTTCTGCCCTAGGGGCTGGGGGTGTTACATTGATGGTATCAGAGCAAAGGTCCTGCGACCATAGGCCGCGACCTGAGTCTTGCATTTCATATAGTCGCCTAGGAACACTGTATGGTTATGTGACATATGCCTGCCTTGTGTGCAAATGTGAGTTTTATGTGAATGTTCGCGGGTTTTACTAGTTAGATGCGGCTTCAGTAAGCAGAATGGTTGGATGAGAGAACCATTTGTTAAGGTATAGGCCGACTAATTCGTATTGTCGTGCATGAGATAAGTGTTAGCTCAATCGAAAATTGTTTCGTTTATATGCTTTGGTAATTTTTAATCCAATGTTTAAGGAACATATGATTTGAATCGAACGATTGGAAAGCCTTAACTCTGCGCTCATCTTAGCCCCTAAAATACGATTTGCTCCTCGGGCCCCATAATGGAGTGAGCAGACGTATTCAAAGGTTGGTAGAGAAAGAGCTAGAAGCAATTAAACTATTTCCTTTTGAAAGCCTAAAGACCCTGAAAGTTAAAGTCTTCCTGATTAGTGAGCTAGGGTTTTGCTTTGACATTCCAGATCTTTTTAATTGTTTGGTTGAGTCTTATTGTTGCAACCGAAGACTCGCATTTGCTTTGCAATAATGCTTGGATTTAGCCATATGAGCGTAACTTTCTGTGTGTAATCAAATGATTTTGAGTGTCCACATGCCAAGGTGTATGTATTGCCGGATGTGTTAACGATTTGTTTGCAAGTGATTAGAGTTAACTTTCTATGACTGAGAATCTCACTAGGTGATACCCCCCATATGTGAATTCTGAGTTGTTTAAAGAAATTAAATGAGATTTTGATATGCTTGGATAGAAATTAAGCAATAGCAGTGCATTTCTCTTGACTATTGCATGAAAATTATCCTCATCATCTAGCGCAATGCTTGTTGTCACCTGTACAATGTTCTTGATGTCCTATGTGAAATTGATAGTGTTCTTGCTATATCAAACCCCAATGCACCCAGAAAGAACAAGGTAGAGAGAGCCTGACACGCACTTTGAAATTGTATGCCTCTTACTACGGTGAATGTGGTTGATACAGCAGTTGTGACATTATGTATAATACTAAGCTCGAAAGGGCTTATATAATTACTTAGACTTGTTTTAAAGCAATCCTTGAGAAGTTATATTATTGAAGAGCGATGTAATTGGATTTCCTACTGTTAGTACATCCTTCAGTGTGATTATGCATACGATTGAGTTAGATGGACTACTTGAGTTGATCGACAGGATGGGGTAAGGGAATTGCCTAATTGTTATATGAACTAAAGTGCCCCTATTCTTATGTTTTGTTAAAGTCGCTATTTATTCATCTACTTAGCTAGAAATCTTGTGACCATAGAAGTTACATTCACACTTGCTTGCCTTGCATGTTCTATACCTAATCACATCGCATGCTAGCATACCCATGATCATACCTGGATGCGTGACTCCAAGGTTTACGAATGATTGTACGTGAAATGTTTGATGGCTTGGTTGATCAGTATGACATGGGATGACATGATTGAGAGTGCCACATGTAAATTGGTGAACTTCATGGCGAACCTTAGCATTGCATTTTTGTTAGTTGTTATGAATACTACCATTGATGTTATAGAGTCCTCCCATTTGCATGTTACCATGTTACAATTATGAGTGCTAGTACTTCACGAACTTAGAGACCTATACTCGTGTGAACGTGTGAATATGGGATTGTCTAGGTACCTTATGAGACTCAATGATGTACTTAGTATACTTGTGGTCGTATCGAAATCCTCACTGCATCACTTGATCATTAAAGTGTAGAGTATGGTTGCAAGTAGGGATAATTGAAATATATCATCCAACTTAAAAGAGCCATGTCGTGATATACACTTGTGATCCTTTAATAAGGTCGTAAACGGGCAGAGTTACGGGCATAAGCATGTCATCTTACTTGCATATTCTTATGATATAGGAATGTTTGTTTTGTATGTGGCGCTAAGTGATGCTGTGTGATGTATCCATTACCTTGCTATAAAATAAAAACTCCCTGGTTAAGTAACTCAGTTTTGAAATGCTTTGATTTTGTATGCTAGTGAATGAGCTCAACTCGAGTCGGATTGCTATGTGACTCGATTGTTCCAACTATCTAAGTTTTGTGATTGATGATATGGCATAACCTCTGACTTGTTGCTTGCAACATGTATATCAACCGATTTCATGTTACCTCCATTCCCGAAACTTGAGAATGTTGAATTGCTGACACTATGCAATACTATGTCATGCTATTATACTTAAACGATTCTATGTAATGCTATTATGCTTAAATGATACTATGCGGTGCTAGGTGACATTTTGTTCTTCTAAATGTGTTATAGTAGTCTCCATGTTAACCGTTGTGATCCCAAAAGTGACTTGAATTCATGTTTTAGAATGAGACTGCTGGTGTGTGACCGTAAGATGTCATTGCCTCGATTGTCATGCCTTTCGATGCCCACTTATAGATATGCATATGCATAGATTTACTGCTCGCCATGCTAACTAAGTCTAGATGATCGGAAATCTCCGTTCTTTTTCAAAACAAACTCGATATGGTTTTCCACGCCAACTCAGTTGCCCCCTCTTCAATGCGATTTGCCCTCGGCGCCTAAATAGAGCGAGTAGACGCTTGAAGAGGATTGGCGAGGAGGAGACTGGATACCATATGCCTTTTTCTTTTGATTGAAAGGAAGTAGTGTCTGCAAAATGAAACCTTTTGAAAACCTACCGGGTAGATCTTAGTCGTGTGCATGCATTTTAGGAAAGACCAAACTTAGATTTAGAATTTCAAGGATGAAATTCTTTTAAGGGGGGAGAATGTAAGACCCGCCTTCGTTATTTTTACGTTAAGTTACCTGTCTTGCTTTTTACGTTATAAAACCATATTTTTAGTAACTGTATGAGTTAAATGATTATCGATGTGCTTTTGGGAGTTATAATTTTTTTAAAAGGGGATTATTATTATTGCTATTATTGATTTAAAATCAGTTCGTGCTATCAGCGCCTTCAAATCCGATCGATAGTTTAATTTAGTCGTTATTCGATTTATTTAGTCGCTTCCTGAATGCGAGTAGGTTGTTAACCGTAGAATTGGTTTCGAGGCTTATTAAACCCGAACCTTGACATATTTGGGAACGAATAGTTGATAGAAGGCCGTATTAGTAATTCGGGTTTAGAATTCGGGATACGAACTAAACTAGCGGTGCTTGTTGTTAATCGGCTTGTAATAAAAAGATCAAAAAGGGAGGGGTATTTTGGTAATTAGGCGCGAAGCTTTTTCTTCCTCTCCCTTCACGCGACCCCCCCGAACACTCTCTCTCTCTCTCACTGCTCTGCGTTTTCTCCTCCTCTCCAGCCACCATGAACGCCGGCCACCTCCTCCCTCCTCACACCCACGCGTCGCCGCGCGAGCCCCACGGTGGTCCTTGTGTGCAGCCAACGCCTCGCCGACCTTCACCGCCCCCTCTACTCTCTGCTTCTCACCGCGAAACAGAGCCATGTTTTGGTGGCCTGAAAACGCCACCCACGTGCCGGAAATCGACCAAACGCCTCCAAACGACCTCTTCTATAGATTGAGGGACCAATTTCACTTCAAACCACACGCAGAAGGGCTTGATTTCGAGAGCTAGGGTTCGATTTTGGAAAGCACACGGGCCACGGTTTCGGTCCAGCAACGTGAGCATGAGTTTGGGCGTGCAATTGCTGCTACTAGGGTTGAATTTAGGCTGAGTCAGGTGAGTGTTTCTCACCTCCTAAGCTATTACTATTTTCGAAATTAATTTTCAGCAGATTGATGTTGCATGTCAAGTTAGGGTTTGCTAAATGCGTTAGAAATGTCAAGAAGTGAGCTATACCTGCTTGAGTTCGATTTATGTAGTCAATTTATGCCTGAGATTGTGATTCGAAGTGAATTATACATGTTTAGCGTTAATTCGAATGCATGTAGTTAATGGATGCCCGAGATTGTAAATTAATGCGAATTATGTGCGTTTAGGTTCAATTCGAATCAATAAACGTAAATCATGCCTGAGTGGTTAATTCGAAGTTAATTTAACGTGTTTAGCATCGATTCAAGTTAACTAGTTGATGCATGAAAAAGGGTTAAAAACGAAGTTAATTTAACGTGTTTAGCATCAATTCAAGTCAACTAGTTGATGCATGAAAAAGGATTAAAAACGAAGTTAATTTAACGTGTTTGGCATCAATTCAAGTTAATTAGTTGATGCATGAAAAAGGATTAAAAATGAAATTAGTTTAACGTGTTTAGCATCGATTCAAGTTAATGAGTTAATGTATGAAAAATAATTAAAATCGAAGTTGCGTTAACATACTTAGCTTCTATTCAAGTTATTTAGCTAATATATGAAAAAGGATTAAAATCGAAGTTCTTTTAATGTGTTTAGCTTCCATTCAAATTAATTAACCAAAGCATGCAAATGAGCTAATTTTCGAGGTAAATGAAGGGGGTCTGGCTCCGAATCAAGTAGCTTAGCCAATACATGTTAAATGAATTAATCTCGAAGTTATATAAACATGTTTAGGTTCGACTCGAGTTAAACTAACTAATGCATGTAAACGAATTAAATTCGAAGCTATTGAAATATGTTTAGCTTTCATTCGAACCCTTTTTAGCACATTCATGCTTAGGAAAGTTACTTTGAAATGCATCGTATATGTTTAGAATCAAATTATGTTTGATTTGCTGAATAAAGTGTCATCGATTTATGGATAAATGTAGCTATATGTACGCTTGTTGTAACGCACCGCTGAATGGTGCTGGTTGCTCAGTTAAGAGCCTAAACCTCACTCCCTTTTTCATAAGCTAATATGATAATATGTTGTGATTAATAAATCGATGAATCGAGTTGGTAGTTGGATGGTTTGAGGAAAGAATTATGAGCGTTCGAGGTCTTGTGGTACGGTGCAAGTGAGGAGGGAGACTGGGTTGTGAATTGACCGCAATCGTGTGGATTGCGAGGCCATGTGTGGCTCATTGTGTTGAAATGATTACGAAGTGTTTAAATGTGATATGTGTATTCCCTTTTCCTTGAATGTTTAAAATGTAACATGTGCGTGGAAGGGTGATGTTTTAGCAAATGACTCTTCATGTTTTTTAAATGAATAATAGTCATGTCTAGTAATGAGCTATGGCCTATTTTAGCTATTCAAATAGTGTTTGGGAGGAATCCCTAAGCCGTTTTTAACAAAGGGAGATGGAAATTATACGTTGAATGATTTTATTGTTCGAAACGGAAAATTACTAACCGTTATGGCTGATACGCTTTAAGTGGCTAAGATAATGTACTGCGGACAATATGATATGATGTAATGTTAACCTAGAGGATAAGTCCGGATAAACCCTAGAGGCCCTGATGAGGGCTAATGTAATGGTCCGATATGTTATATGTAGCCATCCCGGGAGTAAGAGCTTAAGCGTGAGCGTTAGGTCTCACTATGGGGTCGAGAATAGTTCTCACCCAATCAGCACCCTGTAATGATCTTATGCCAAAAGTACTTTCGTACTAAGTTAAGAAAAGCAATTGGCCCTTTGCCATTTTTAAACGATTAAAAAGGAAAGGAAGTTCTTTTTATGGGCCCAAAAGGCTATATGGAATGATGTATGAAAAGCTTATAAGGGTCGTTACACGACCAAACGAAATGAAACTTCCTTTGAAGACTAAGAAAACGTTTTCAACGAAAGAAAGAAAGCTTTCAATGAATGAGTTATGAAATGATCCTCAAGCATGTTTGAATGTGGATTCTTAGCCTATGTATTAAAGGAAAGCTTTCAATGGATGCATTATGAATGATTCTTAAGTATGGTTGAACGTGGATTCTAATCTTATGTGGCATCATTCTTATCCATAGCAAATCTGTCTGATTTAAAGTGTATGAGATGAGAAAGAAAGTTATAGCACGTTAAAAATTCCATGAATGAAGGCGTCTCTTCCTAAAAGAATGAACGTTGATATGTGAATAGCATGCGAGGGTGTCATATAGCTTAATATGATGTTTAAAGGTACTTAAATGCTTGATACGTGTTTATGCGTGTGATATATATGTTATATGAATAAAATACCAAGAAAAGTGTAATTATGAAAAGGGATAACCTTATATACACATCATATGATTGAGGGTTCATGTGTAGTTTAAATGGAGTGTTAGGAAGTTATGTTATGAAAAGAAAAGATCCTTATACTTAGCCTTCGATGCTTACTCACGTGCCTAACTGCTTGCTAATAAAGAACTCCGTCGTTGAGGAACCTAGAAATATGATTGAGTGGTCGAAGTGAAATTTATGTTTAGTGATCCTCCCATAAAGGTTCTATGAATATCTATTATGATAGTAAAGTATGGAAACGTGACATGTGACTAGTAAAGATAGTATTGCCTGCAACGGTTTTGGTTTTAAGGGGGTTGGGGGACACTCACTGAGTGTGTGGTTGCTCATCCCATTATTCTTTCCCCTTTTCCCCAGGTTTTCTTTCTGACAGGAAGAAGTTGAGTCAGATAAGTCCAAAAGGAACCTATTATTGCTTACAAGGCGTCGTATGTGCTCATTTGAAGGGATCTTACGTGTTTAATGAAGTCATGTAATGTACTCTCTTAGTTTATAAAGGTCTGTAAACGATTATTCTAGTTCATGTAATGCATATGGTATAAAGGTCGCTCTGTACGGCCGTCTGAGCCAACCATCAAGTTAGTTAGATGTCTTCTTGGTTTAATTTAGCTATGTTTTGGGATGTAAATCTTAATACTCCGGTTTTGTTAACCGTTGAGTTGTATCGTCCATTTCTTCTTTATTCATGAATCAACCTGGCTGGTGTACTCCGAGCGAGTGGCTCGTTGAGTTATGAACTCCGGCGTGTGGCCGTTGAGCTATGTTTTAAATGTTTTGCGCTTCTGTTGATTTACAGGGACTTATTGTAAGGCTTTTAGCCTAGAAACGGTCAGTTTTTAAGGGGAACTCTGCCCGTTTCATCCCAGGAATTAAGTAAGAAGTTAGGAAAGCGTAACGCTTCTGGCCTAGGGGTTGGGGGTGTTACAGGAGACGAGCTTAGAGATATATAAAGGAAGTAGCGGCGATTGAAGCAGGGGATTAAGGACTAATTAGGTAATAATTTTAGGGTTTTAGGTTAGGTTTAATTTTCGATTTTAATTTCATTTTAATTGTAGTCTTTCGGCAATTTAGGGTTTGTTCCGTTTCAAGTTTTTTATTTGAATTTATATCTTGCGATTCCAGGCTAAATTTTGGGTTTAATTTCGTTCATGTTTTTAAGGTTAATTTTAGGTTTAGTTTCAAGTTCAACTTTGGGTTTCAGGAACTTAGGATTGTTCTTGGTCAGATTTCATTCTGCATAGCTTCAAATTCATGTAATTAGGTTAGATTTTGTCAGTTATGGGTTGTAATCGCAAGGACTATGTGAAAATTTCAAGAGAAAGGCTCGGTTTGACGCTGATTGATGCATGATGCTCGGCGCTGTTTCGATTTTCTGCTCCATACCTTCAACGCCACCCATGGCCTGGGTTTGAACTTTACTCTTCATTCTTGATTGGATGATTGCTAAGATTTCGAATCCCTCGCCCCTTTGGTCAGTTTTTTGGTTTGCTTGATTTAGTATTATGTTTGAAAGTTAGTTTAATTAATTAGAATAGCTGATTCTGGATTGGAAAGTTGTTCTGTTTGAGCCCTTTGACTATGATTGTTCAGGCATTTTGTTGACTTGATGTTGCTCATCGATAAAAGCTGATTTAGTTGATGATATTTGGTCATGACTTAGCTAAAATTCTTGTTTGTGCTTTTAGTTTTCTTTTCCTGCAACCTGGTGATTGATAATGGATGATAATTGATGGTGTTCCCCCCCGTTTCAGCCTCTGATTAATGTGCAACTCACTGCTGAATTTCCCCCTTCCCTGTGTTAGTTCACGTTAAGAGTAATTGGTTAATTAGTGAGTTCGTTTCTCATGGTTTTTGGTTCACATTTTAGCTCAGTTTGGATGATTAGGCTTGATTGTTTCTTTAGTTAGGTTTTGTTCTATTTTCATTCATCTGTTTCTTCGCTTAAATGCTGAGTTGGAGCCAATTTAGGTTAAGTCCATCCACTGTTCCTTAACCCTTGCTATGTCGGGGTTAGATTAGGCTAATTTATTTATAAACACATGATGATGGTTTCATTTTGGTTTATTATGGTTTCATTGAGGTTAGGCAAATTCAAAGAATTCATATGCTTTAGTCGATTTAGTGAGTTTGGCTCGGTTGATAATCTTAGACATCATAAGCATGAGATTAAATTGCTACTAGTTTGGTCTTATTGTATTTGATTCTTGATTAGTTTAGGTTATTATCACCTAACCTCGTTTAGTGACCTCACTCTCATCCTCGTCCCCGAGGACACGACCCTCAAGTACTGCAGCAAAAGCTGCACGCTTACGGCTTTAGTTTGCACTCGAGATATCCCAATAAGTTTTTGGCACTGTTGCCGTGGACGACGACATTAGATTACGTCATATTTTCATTTCCTTAGCTCCTTTCTTATACGTTGCTTTGCTTTGCTTATTTCATTCTTAGTTGTGATTTGTTTACTAGGTGTTTTGGTTCTTAGTTGTGATTTGTTTGGTTGATTTATTTTGCTCATTTCGTAACTTTATTATTAGGTTACATAGATCTCATTTTACTTTCTTTATTTTGGTATCCATTGTCACTTAACTTAGTTATTCCTTGATATTTAAAAATCCAAAAAAAAATAGAAATGCTAAAATCTAAAAAAATTAGAAAAACTTCAAAATCACAAAAAAATGGAAAAAGCCTAAAATTGAAATAATTAGAAAATCTTGAAAACTACAAAAAAATTTTAAAAATATTAAAAAACCTCAAAAACAAAGTGGCAAGTTTATGCACTTTTTCTTTTTCTTAGTTTCGTTCTTACTAGTTGCTTATGCTTCGACTTACTTTGTTTATTTGTTCCTAGTTGTGATTTATTTAATTCATTTCTTCAAAAATCAAAAAATCCAAAAAAAATTAGAAAACTTGAAAACCCCTAAAAATAAAAAAACTTTAAAAACTTTAAAAGCAGAATGCCAGTTTTTCGTTTCTCGCAATATGAGCATGAACCTTTTTAGAGTTATCTTTCAAGGTTTAATGAATATCGTGCTCAACTGAATCATAATTTTGAAAAATGAGAAATTTATGAGGTTATTACTGTGGGTCTAAATGCTGAATCTCGAAGTCATCTTGAGTCTATTTATTCTGGCGGTGTCCCAAGATTATTATCTAAAACTCAAAATGAGGTTTGAGATTTCTTTGAAAAACTAGCTTGGAAAATGATGCATATTTCCATATGTATCATTTTCATTCCTCAAGCTCAACTTCAAGGGAGGAAAGGGCCAAACGAGATCATGCATGGAAACACTTATATTTGGTCCCATTATTTGAGTTCCATGACACAACACACTTTGTGGAGTTTGTTTTGAACTTCAAAGTGCCTTACTCAAAAGGGATTTCCAAATGGGGATCAAGACGACCATGCATTTCAAAGGGAAGCTCTAAGGAAGCAAAGGGAGCCCAAAATCTGATCAGAATTGCACTAAAACAGTCCAATAGTGCGTTGGGCACTTCACCTGGAAATTGACCCGGTTTAGGCCATATTTTTGAGGAAGCTCCGGAGGGCATAATTTCCTGCACGCTTCACCATATTCAAGCTTAAAGAATCAGCTTTCCAATAAGGCCAGCCACGCATTATTTGGAGTCCATTTGGATGGTCATATTTGGCCCATAAATAAACCTACCGAAATCCAGTCCAGTTTGAGCAATTTGCATTCTTTGGCCCATATCTTTCAATCGGCCGATCCAAATCTAGTGAAACCACTTCCCTTGGAAATTAGACTCTTTAAGATTTCCAAGGAATCAAGAATCACCGAATTTGGATCACAAACCAGAGAGTTATACACAAATGAATCTGGCCTTGCTGCAAGTGTGAACACAATTAATGCAAAACGTGTGCACCATGCATTTTCATACCTAAAACCTTTTTTTGATGCATTTCCCTTTGCTCAAGCTGCGTGTCCCCTCTCTCCCAAGGATGAGACGTGCCTTTTTAAGTGGAACATGCTTCTCCAAGGTTGCTAGGTTGATTTTACTCAAGAGGCACCAACCGGATACATTGTTTTTTTTTCCTTAGTCATTCCCCTTTGCTTGTATTTTTTGTTTGTGTCTCTTCATAGGTGTGCTTGTATCTTTTCAAGTGTAAGGCCTACTCTATATAAAGGCTATAGTGTTGAGTTGTTTGCATCAATTAATCATCTACATTCGAATTCAAGAAATACAATTCAGCTTTGAAGTGTTCTTTCAAAGTGTGAGAGCAAATCTAGTTCTATATCTTGAGTGTTGGCAAACTCAAGTGGTGTTCTAGTTTCCTAAACTCCTCTAGGTGGTGATTCATTTCTGTATCCTAGAAAGAGTAAAGGAATTTGCCCAAGGATTGGTTTTGAGTGGCTCCTTCTTGGATTATCTCAAACTCAAGCTTGAACCTATCCTTCCTTTGTTTCATTTCTTCCTTGACTAAAACCACAAAAGATGACCTAACTTGGTCATTTGGGTGCTTATATACATCATTTGGTATCAGAGTCTAGGTTGCCATTTGACCAAGTTTGTAGCCAAACACATTTCCGAAACAAAAAACACAAAAACAACACAAACCAGCACAACTGTGCAAACACAAAGCATCCACAGGCAGCATGTTGAATTAGTATATTCAGTTTTGATGGCAACAAACCCAAGTGTAAAATGCTCTTAAGTAATGTTGCTCCAAACAAAGTTCTCCAAACAGGCATACACTGTTATTTTCAATATGCATCTTAACTTGTTTCCTGAATGTTGAGAATAAGTCTTAAGAACAGGTCTCATACCTTGACGACTCACGCTCAAGTCAAGAACACCACCTCGATGAGTTGATTGTGTGTTAAGATCAGTTTCTGAACTCAAGCAATACAAGAACAACCTGGCAAACAGGCTAGGTGTTTCAAGGACAATCCAGCAAACAGGCCTTTCTGAACTCAAGCGATACAAGAACAACCTGGCAAACAGGTTGGTCTAGGTGGTTGGGGCAGCGTATTCGTCTTGAACAAGATGACTGGATCTACAACAAGATGTCTTGGGTAATTTAGGTTTTATTTTTTAGACTCTTGTTCATATGCCAATCTTGAAAAGTCTCTAACTAACCACTCTTGAATTGGTTGCGCTATTTGCTTCAGAACACCAAGTTTGAACAACCCTGTAAACAGGGTACCTAGAGTGTTTCTGAACTGCAACGGCCAAACCCGGTCACTTTGAAAAACTTATTTTGGTTGGCCAAAAGCTCTAATATATTTTAATAAAATTCGAAGACAGCAATTTAAGCTGTAGGAAATCTTTTGATATGAAAATCACTTGGGAGATTTGCAAAACTGATTTTGGAAAATATTTACCAAAACCGAAAATATTTCTTTCTTATCCTTTGGAAAGTGATTAATTCAAAATTCAAAGCTGAGATTCTTTCCCATGTATCTCACGGCTATTTTTAAAGGGGAAAAGATAGACTTTTATCTTCCAAAAATCAAATCCCTACAATATTGAGAAAACTCTATCCTCATTGATATTTTTGCCGTTGGAATTCTTTGTGCTAAGCAAAAATCTTTCTTTGCTAAACATAGCTGATTTTATCACTTCTCCTTGTTTTTGACCGTTGGATTTTTTGTTTAAAAACTCAACATTTCACTCCCATTCATAGAGGAGAAAAAACGAGAAACATACACAACATACGCAAAAAGGGAGAAGTGCAAAAGTGGTTTTTCTAGTGAGAAGAATTTTTCGAGCTACTCTTGAGAAAAGAAAAACCGAGACAAGTTGTGTTTAAGCTGAGCTTTCAAGATATTGGCATACTAGGACCTCATTGTACCTTACATCTGCTTAAATCAGAAGCACCCCCGTAAGGTGTTTTGTAACCCTGATCTTGGATCAGAAAAGTGAGTGAGTGGTCCTCAGTCGTGTGGACTTTGGACGTGTCCAATCTGGTGAGATTTGGACGTGGTGTAACCTTTCTTAGAAAAGAAGGTTACGTGGTTGCAAGTTGTAACAAGGTGTGTTACTTTTGTAACGTGTTCAGCCCGTTAGTGAAAGTGGTTAAATCCTACACGAGGTAGGTCGTGGTTTTTCACACCTCAGTTGGGCTAGAGGTGTTTTCCACGGAAAAATTGTGTGTGCTTTATTTCCGCATTTATCTTGTTGATTTTCGCCTTTGAGCAAATTGAAAACATCTGGTGCAAACAAGTCAGAAGGTTGTTTGTAATTCAAGAACAACCTCTGCAATCAAGAGGGTGTTTGCCAGTAAGTACGCGAAAATCGAACACCACAATTCACCCCCCTCTTGTGGGTAAGTACTCCTAAATACAACAAGTGGTATCAGAGCAGGTTCTCTCACAAAAGGGCTAACACCTTGAGAGATTCTGAAGATGAGTACACCACAAGGAATTCTTGAAGGGCAATCCATTACTCGGCCACCCTATTTCAACGGCCAACATTATAGTTGGTGGAAGAATAGGATGGAGAACTATATTCAGGCAGAAGATTATGAGTTATGGATGCTCATCAAGAACGGGCCCCTTGTTCCCACCAAGGTGCTTGAAGATGGTAAGAAGGTTCCCAAGGAACCCATAGAGTTTGATGCTGAAGACTATAAGAAAATGGAAAAGAATGCCAAGGCCAAGAAGCTATTATATTTTGGCCTAGGTCCAGATGAATATACACGTATCTCGGAGTGTGAGTCAGCCCAGGAGATATGGAATGCCCTCCAAGTAGCTCATGAAGGAACAAGTCAAGTCAAACAGTCACGTATTGAGCTACTCATGAGGCAATATGAGTTGTTTGATATGGGTGATCGTGAGAACGTGATGGATATGTACACAAGCTTCACCCACATAACAAACGAGCTAAAATCCCTGGGAAAATCCTTCACCACAGAAGAGCTGGTGAGGAAGATTCTAAGGATTTTGCCTCGGTCTTGGGAAGCGAAGGTGACAGCCATCCAAGAAGCTAAAGACATGAACAAGATCACCCTCGACGAGTTGATTGGCAATCTTCAAACCTATGAACTCAGAAAGAACTCACAACAAAAGGAGGAGCAGAAGAAGGATCGTGGGCTTGCCTTGAAAGCACAAGAGGATGATGACTCTGACCTTGAGGATGAAGAGATGGCCTTAATGACACGAAAGTACGAGAAATTCTTCAAAAAGGTCAAAGAAAATAGCAAAAGAAAGGACTTCAGTAAATCTAGAAACACCCCCCGAGAACAGTTCACAGGGTGTTTTAAATGTGGAAAACCAGATCACCTTGTGAAAAACTGCCCTCTACTTCGAGAAGAGCAGGAGTTCGAACAACCCAGAAAACAGGTTCGAAAACAACCTGTGAACACCTCAGGCAAAAGATTCTCGAAGGCTATGCTTGCTGCCTGGGGAGACTCTTCTGAGGATGAAGGTGAATCTGAAAGTGAAGGAGATGCTGTAGCTCTCATGGCACAAAGTGACTCAGACTCAGATGATGAATCCACAAACAGCTTGACTGATCTCAAGAACAAGGTACGTGGTCTCAATAAAGCAACTCTCGAAAAACTTTTGTATACCTTGATGGATACTTGTGCTGAATTGAAACAAGATGTCCGAGACCTAGAACTAGAAAATGAGATCCCTTAAAAATAAAAAACTGGGCTTACATGAAAATATTCACATGCTCAAGGAAAACCTCTTCATAAAAGAGGGAGATTATTCTCGAGTGGAGGAAAAACTCCATGAGGTGGAAGGAATGGTTGAGTCTTTGCTCGAAGAGAACAAGAGCTTGCATACTAATATAGAAAACCTGGAAACCAAGCTTGTCACAACCAAGCGTTGGAACAAGTCCTCAAGAGCATTGAATTGGTTAAACACTCACCACAGTCGAAACAAAAAGGGACTTGGATATAAGCCTAAACGAACCATTTACCCAATCCATAGAAAGTATGTGGGATTACCTGAAAACATTGTTTGCTTTCATTGTGGTAAAACTGGTCACTATCAATATTCATGTCCTTCAAGAAGGTATGCCATTGAAAAGAATGAAAGGTATGTGAAACAAATCTGGATTAGGAAAGATGAGCTTTATTTGTCTAAAAGAATGGGACCCAAGTGGATCTGGGTTCCCAAAACTAACCCTTGATTTGTTTTGCAGGCTGAAGTGAGAGAGAACAACCCCGCAAATAACCCAGCAAACAGGGTAAGAAACACCCTGGCAAATAGCTCAGAAAATAACCTTGAAAACAGGCAGCTGTGGTATGTTGATAGTGGGTGTTCGCGGCATATGACCGGAGAAAAATCAAACTTTCTCTCACTTACAGCTTCAACCGGTGGGAGCGTGGCTTTTGGAAACGGCAAGTCTGGGACAATTGTCGGTATAGGTAGCATTGGTAAAACTCTCTCCCACTCAATTGATAATGTGCACTTAGTTGATGGTTTAAAGCATAATTTACTAAGTGTGTCCCAACTGTGTGACAAGAACAATCTAGTGGTGTTCTCACGAACACATTGCTTGGTTGTCAATGCCAACACAGGAGACGTTGTATTGAAGGGGAAGCGTCACAAAAATGTTTACAAAGTATGTATTTCCACACTTCCCCAAAACAACCTGACTTGTTTGAGCGCTTTAAATGATGATATAATGCTCTGGCACAAGAGACTAGGTCATGCAAGTCTCACTCTTTTGAACAAACTTGTTTCCAAAGACCTAGTTGTTGGACTACCTTCCATCAAATTCAATGATGACAAGGTTTGTGAAGCTTGTGCAAAAGGAAAACAAGTCAGATTGTCTTTTAAATCAAAAAGGTGTGTTAGCACTACCCGACCTCTTGAATTACTACACATTGATCTATGTGGTCCTATGAGGATAACAAGTAGAGGTGGGAAGAGGTATGTGCTTGTCATAGTGGATGATTACTCTCGATTTACTTGGACCCTGTTCTTGGCCTCCAAGGATGAAACTTTTGAGAATTTTACTGCCTTTCTCAAAAAGGTTGAAAAGAGAGTAGGACACTCATTGGTTAGCTTGAGGTCTGATCATGTTACTGAATTTGAAAATACAAGTTTTACAGAATTTTATAATACGCATGGTGTTGATCATAACTTCTCGGCCCCAAGAACACCCCAACAGAATGGGGTGGTTGAGCGCAAAAACCGCACCCTAGAAGACATGACTAGGACAATGCTTATTGCTAGTGGTCTCCCTAGGAACTTTTGGGCAGAAGCTTTGAACACATCATGTTACATTATGAATAGATGTATGATTAGACCTATTTTGAACAAAACTCCCTACGAACTCTTCAAAGGCAGAAAGCCCAACATTATGCATTTAAGAACATTCGGTTGTAGGTGTTTTGTGCATAATAATGGGAAGGATGCTTTAGGAAAGTTTGATCCCAGGAGTGATGAGGCAATATTTCTCGGTTATTCCTCTCACAGCAAGGCATACAAAGTTTTTAACAAAAGAACCTTGTGCGTTGAGGAAAGTGTGCATGTGCTTTTTGACGAATCTAACTCGTTGAGTGAGAATAATGCACAGGAGGAAGAATTTGAATTAGGTCTTGTTCGAAAAGAAGTGTTGCTCCATGAGAGACAAGGTAAGAACACCATGGAGACAACAGGCCCAGAAGTTGTTCCTCAAAACGGCAGGCAAGGTGAACACCAAACAGAGGGAAATACCGTTGAACCCTGTTCGGGACCATGTTCTTCAGGAACAGGCTTACAAACAGGTGCAAAAACAGGCTCAGGAGGTGTTCGTGAGCCTGATTCTCCAAATATTCCGGCTAGAGTAGAGCATGTGTCTGTGGATCCACTTACTCCACGACCATGGAAGCACCATAGTTCACACCCCCTTGATCAAATTCTGTCTGATATTAACAGTGGAGTGCAAACTAGGTCTAAGCTTAAGAATTTCTGTGCTTTCTATGCTTTTCTCTCTAACATTGAGCCAAAGAATGTGAATGAAGCTCTTGCAGATTCAGATTGGGTCACGGCAATGCAAGAAGAGCTCCATCAATTTGAAAGAAACAGAGTATGGCACCTGGTACCTAAACCTGCAGAGAGAACAATCATTGGAACCAAGTGGGTGTTCCGAAACAAACTGGATGAGTCAGGAACAGTCACTAGGAACAAGGCACGGCTGGTTGTTCAAGGGTATAACCAAGAAGAAGGGATCGATTATGAAGAAACCTTTGCACCAGTTGCTAGAATTGAGGCTATTCGAATCCTAATAGCCTTTGCAGCTCATATGGAAATCAAGCTATATCAAATGGACGTGAAAAGTGCATTCCTAAACGGATACCTTAAAGAAGAGGTGTATGTCAAACAACCCCCTGGTTTTGAAAACAGTGAATTTCCTAACCATGTTTTCAAACTAGACAAAGCTCTTTATGGTTTAAAATAAGCTCCTAGAGCTTGGTATGAACGTTTGTCAAGTTTTTTACTTGAAAATAATTTTAGAAGAGGCAAGGTAGACAATACCTTGTTTCTAAAATCTAAGGGGGAACATTTATTGATTGTCCAAATATATGTTGATGACATTATATTTGGTGCAACTCATCATGATTTATGCAATGAATTTTCAAATATGATGAGGAGTGAGTTTGAGATGAGCATGATGGGTGAGCTTAACTTTTTCTTAGGCTTACAAATCAAGCAAACTCCAAACGGCACCATGATCCATCAACAAAAGTATATTAAGGAACTACTTAAGCGTTTTGGGATGGAGTCGGCCAAGCCCATTGATACTCTCATTTCTCCTTCTACTAAGTTGGTAATGGATGATGGGAGTCTCTCAGTTGAGGAGAAACTCTATAGGGGCATGATAGGGTCACTCTTATACCTTACCGCTAGTAGGCCCGACATTGTTTTCAGTGTCGGTTTATGTGCCCGTTTTCAGTCTTGCCCTAAAGAGACTCATCTTAAAACTGTTAAACGGATACTAAGATATTTGAAACATACACCCAATTTAGCTTTATGGTATCCTGGAGGTTGCAATTTTGATCTTGTTGGATATGCTGACGCTGACTACGCTGGATTCCTAATTGATAGAAAGAGTACCTCAGGTATGGCTCACTTTCTTGGACTTGTTTGGTATCTTGGGCTACCTAGAAGCAACATTCAGTTGCCATGTCCACAGCAGAAGCTGAATATGTTGCAGCAGCTTCATGTTGTGCTCAACTGTTGTGGATAAGACAACAGCTTAAGGACTTTTGTGTTGACACTGGATGCATTCCTATTTTTTGTGATAACACAAGTGCAATTAACATTGCCAAAAATCCATGTCAACATAAAAGAACAAAGCATATTGACATTCGACATCATTTCTTGAGAGATAATGTTGAAAAGGGTTTAATTTCTATGAATTTTTGCACAACGAAAAATCAAATTACTGATATATTCACTAAGGCACTAGCTAGAGATCTATTTGAAAGAAATGGACTGGAACTAGGGTTGGTAAGAACACCCTGAGATACTTGTTTCCAAGACATGAACTAGGTTTGGTAAAAACAACCTCTACACCTTGTTCTCTCCCCTTGTTTGCAAATCTCATTAGCAACTGATGTGATTTATGTACAATTAGTGCATACACTCGAATTGCGTGTTTTTTAAAAGAGTGCAGCATAAGGGGATGTACTAAGGGTCACTGGAGCAACTCTGCCACCCCCAGTTCAAATGAGTCAAAATCAAACGGCAAAGAACAGGCAGGTATCTTGATCGAGCGGAAAGAACAGGTACGTCCCTTGGTTGTTCAATGCATATGGGAATGTGTTCTCTTTAAACCTCCCTCCTTCCCAAGGCACACGCTTTTAATGTTCTCACCCGTTGCAAATCAAGAGATCTTTAAAAGTTTTTGGGGTGCCCTCTCTCTCGCTTTAAATGCCCTGTTCTCAGTTCTTCTTTTCAGAAACAAACCCCGCAAACAGCCTAAAACCCTAATCTCTCTCCTCTAGCAACAATGGCTTCCAACCACACCTCCAACTCAAAAGCCCTGGTTTGTGCGTCCTCAATCCCTGCTCCCCCGCGCCCAATCCTGTACAAGCCTTTCAGATTTCTGAAAAGCTTGTCCCTAAAATTAGTAGGGATAGGGATGGACGATATTCCCTTCAATTATGGAAGGGAATTGATGTTTCTTGTGGGGTCAATTGCATGTCCCCTTAAAGTAGAGTCGGAGGGTGCACCATCGAGACCTCAAGACAAAATCTTGGAAACCCCTGAAGGGTTTAGTGATAATTTCGAACCCTGTTCTTTTGGGCTGTTTCCTGAAACAGTGCCAGAAACAGGGAAAGACTCTTTTGACGCCGTGTGTGTGGAGGATTTGAATGTCGATTTACTAGGGAATTCAAATGAGACATCAGAGGAGAGTCAGGAGAAGGATTCTCTCCCTGAGGCTGAACTCACTACTCCGGTTGCTCAAACCGGAGAGAAAAGGAAAAGGGTAAAAATAGTGGCCAGGTGCAGCAGAACGCCAAGAACAAGGCCACAACCAAGGTCTCAGCCCTCTCAAACTCCCTCTTCTCCCAAATCCTCCAAGCCTTCTCGCAAATCTGCCAGAATTGCTTTTCAATCCGCTCCCCATATCTCCAAACCCTCTGCTCCAATTATCGAGGAGATTTCCTCTTCTTCTACCGAGGAGTTCTCGAGTTCTGACTCTGAGAGCACCTCTTTCAAACAGGGGACACCGGTGTTCTCCGAGTCCTCTGAAGATCAAGCTCCTCCAAAATCCACCTCTAAACCTGCTATGAAGCCCTCTTCTGCAACCTCACCCCTCAAAAGAAAGCCCAGAACAGCTCCCCTACCAGACGCTACCACCTCTGTTCCTCCTCCCAAATGCCCAAAGAAGTCCACTCCCTCTCCTATGTCTGACAAACATGCACAATTGCTTAAGCGTAATGTCGTCAGGGGGAAGGTATTGAATATACGTTTTTTTGAGGAACATGGTCTAGGGGTGTTCCTGAGCAAGTTACGAGCCCAAGGCTGGCTCGACTTGTTTGCAAACACCCAGTTGGGGTGTTCTGTGCCTGAGTTGGCTGAGTTTTACACCAACTGCAGTGTCACCAAAGGGGTGGTGACAAGTTTGGTAAATGGGCAAGGCATTAAGGTTGATGCGCCCACACTTGGGAAAATATTGGGTGTGCCCTCACAAGGCTTTGCTGTGTATGTGAGGAAAGACAAAACTACCCTGGCAACATCCAGGCTCCTTGAGGTGTCCCAACGCCTCAGTCAGAAACAGGGCCTGAGAACACCCCTCTCGGTTAAGAAGGGTGAAATGACCTCCCTGCACCAACTACTGTTTATTTTCACCATCAAGAACATAATTCCGCGAGGTCAAGGGCGAAACTCAGTAGATGCCCTCGATCAATGTCTGGTGGACCTACTGGATCGAGAGGAACCAATTAACCTCCCTGCAATTATGATTCGCCACATAGGGCGAATTGCGAATACCACCCGGGCACATGATCTTGGCTATGGGTTTCTGCTGACAAGGGTGTTTGAGCACTTTGGGATATTGCTCACACGGAGAGTGGCGGCCCAAATCATTGATGAGATTGGGATTGACACCCTGCTAGGGTGTGGCTATGAGATTGGCGAAGGGTCAGTCTCCAAACAGGGTTGTCGACCACCTGTTTCTGGGCAACCTTCCATCAAGATTGAGGCTGTTCTTGAGGACAATGCTCGTCTCAAGGATGAGCTCTTAGCCGTCAAGGCTGCTCTTGCTGAGGAACAAGACCTCTCTGCCAAACGCCATGAAGATTTGCTTGCCCTTCTCTCCACCCTTGCCCCAGCATTCCTCCTCTGCAAACTAAACCACCCCCTGCTCCCTGATTGTCAATATCTATTTTTTGTTGGTTTGGCATTGTACTGTTTTTTTTTGCAATGAAATATCTATTTGCAATGCTTTATATGCTTTTCTTGCAACCGTCCTGTTGTTCTTGTTTTTTTAATGATGCCAAAAGGGGGAAGAATAGTGTAACCTATTGACAAAGTGTGACGAATGAACCTGACCCTGACTAACTCCTTGTACCTACGTGGATCCCTATCAGCATTAAATTTTTTTTTTTGGTCAATATGGACACTTGGTTTGTCATCATCAAAAAGGGGGAAATTGTTGAATTAGTATATTCAGTTTTGATGACAACAAACCCAAGTGTAAAATGCTCTTAAGTAATGTTGCTCCAAATAAAGTTCTCCAAACAGGCATACACTGTTATTTTCAATATGCATCTTAACTTGTTTGCTGAATGTTGAGAACAAGTCTTAAGAACAGGTCTCATACCTTGACGACTCACGCTCAAGTCAAGAACACCACCTCGATGAGTTGATTGTGTGTTAAGATCAGTTTCTGAACTCAAGCAATACAAGAACAACCTGGCAAACAGGCTAGGTGTTTCAAGGACAATCCAGCAAACAGGCCTTTCTGAACTCAAGCGATACAAGAACAACCTGGCAAACAGGTTGGTCTAGGTGGTTGGGGCAGCGTATTCGTCTTGAACAAGATGACTGGATCTACAACAAGATGTCTTGGGTAATTTAGGTTTTATTTTTTAGACTCTTGTTAATATGCCAATCTTGAAAAGTCTCTAACTAACCACTCTTGAATTGGTTGCGCTATTTGCTTCAGAACACCAAGTTTGAACAACCCTGTAAACAGGGTACCTAGGGTGTTTCTGAACTGCAACGGCCAAACCCGGTCACTTTGGAAAACTTATTTTGGTTGGCCAAAAGCTCTAATATATTTTGATAAAATTCCAAGACAGCAATTTAAGCTGTAGGAAATCTTTTAATATGAAAATCACTTGGGAGATTTGCAAAACTGATTTTGGAAAATATTTACCAAAACCGAAAATATTTCTTTCTTATCCTTTGGGAAGTGATTAATTCAAAATTCAAAGCTGAGATTCTTTCCCATGTATCTCACGGCTATTTTTAAAGGGGAAAAGATAGACTTTTATCTTCCAAAAATCAAATCCCTACAATATTGGAAAACTCTATCCTCATTGATCTTTTAGCCGTTGGAATTCTTTGTGCTAAGCAAAAATCTTTCTTTGCTAAACATAGCTGATTTTATCACTTCTCCTTGTTTTTGACCGTTGGATTTTTTGTTTAAAAACTCAACATTTCACTCCCATTCATTAGAGGAGAAAAAACGAGAAACATACACAACATACGCAAAAAGGGAGAAGTGCAAAAGTGGTTTTTCTAGTGAGAAGAATTTTTCGAGCTACTCTTGAGAAAAGAAAAACCGAGACAAGTTGTGTTTAAGCTGAGCTTTCAAGATATTGGCATACTAGGACCTCATTGTACCTTACATCTGCTTAAATCAGAAGCACCCCCGTAAGGTATTTTGTAACCCTGATCTTGGATCAAAAGAGTGAGTGAGTGGTCCTCAGTCGTGTGGACTTTGGACATGTCCAATCTGGTGAGATTTGGACGTGGTGTAACCTTTCTTAGAAAAGAAGGTTACGTGGTTGCAAGTTGTAACAAGGTGTGTTACATTTGTAACGTGTGAAGCCCGTTAGTGAAAGTGGTTAAATCCTACACGAGGTAGGTCGTGGTTTTTCACACCTCAGTTGGGCTAGAGGTGTTTTCCACGGAAAAATTGTGTGTGCTTTATTTCCGCATTTATCTTGTTGATTTTCGCCTTTGAGCAAATTGAAAACATCTGGTGCAAACAAGTCAGAAGGTTGTTTGTAATTCGAGAACAACCTCTGCAATCAAGAGGGTGTTTGCCAGTAAGTACGCGAAAATCGAACACCACAATTCACCCCCCCTCTTGTGGGTAAGTACTTCTAAATACAACACAGCAACTTGACGCGGCCACCCTGTGCTTCCTAGCACGACCGTGCCACCCTTGATGCCCTGCATTTTCAAGGCAGCACACAAGCACGGCTCCCCAGTGCCTAGCTGCACGACCGTGCCTTCCCTCTTCTACTCTAAAGCAGCCTACTTCTAGCTTAAGCACATCCCCAATGTCTTCAAGAAGATCCCAAGAGCGAGTTAACGAGTTGGAAGCCCAAGTAAAGTACCTTCAAGCTTAACTTGCCTAACTCTTGGAGGAGAAACGAAGAGGGAAACGAAGCCCTTCTCACTCACGCACTCAAGAAGACTCGGATGAATCCGAGAGAGAAGAGAGAAGCTATGTTGTTAACTCTAATTATGAAGAGGATACTCCTAGAAGACCCCGAAGGAGACAAGAAAGTAGTCTTGGCGATTTCAGAGTTGACATCCCAGAATTCGAAGGCCAACCTGAACCGGATCACTTCCTAGATTGGCTATAAACCGTTGAACGAGTCTTTGAGTACAAAGACGTGGCTGAAGAAAAGAAGGTAAAGCTTATTGCCCTCAAACTCTAAAAGTATGCATCTATTTGGTGGGCAAACCTTGTGGCCAAACGAGTAAGAAATGGGAAAGGGAAGATCCGAACATGGGCTAAGATGAAAGAAAAACTCAAGTCCAAGTTCCTTCCTTCACATTATATTCAAGACAACTACTTCAAGCTCCATCACCTAAAGCAAGGCTCCAAGAGTGTTGAAGAGTATACCCGGGAGTTTGAACAACTCCCACTCAAATGTGACTTGAGAGAAGATGATGCCGAAACAATGGTAAGGTACCTAAGTGGCTTGGATGAGTCTATTACTCATGTAATTGAATTGCATTCATATACTTCCTTAGATGACTTGAGTTCTCTTGCTTACAAAGTAGAGCAACAAAAGAAGTCCATAGGAAAGAGCCCCATTTCTAAACCTACTCCTCGACCTTTCCCCTCTCAAAAGCTTTCCTACTTTCCTCCTAAACCTCAAAACCCCTCACAACCCAAAAACACCCCTCCTGCCACCTCTATACCCTCCACAAAGGTGCCTGCGAAGCCTAATAACAAAATCCGTTGCTTTCGATGTCAAGGTCTAAAACATATTGCATCCGAATGTCCTAACAAACGGATAGTGACTCTTGCCGAGTACCAAGCTTCCTTTGAGGAGCCACATGAAGAAGAAGAAGGAGAAGATTGCTTGGTGGAAAATGTGGAAGAAGTTGAAGAAGGCCCCGATGAAGGAGAATTGTTGGTCATTAGAAGAGCCTTGAGTGGTTTTGCCACCCAAGACAACTTGGAACAAAGAGAAGCTATTTTCCATACAAGGTGCACCGTTGAAGGGAAGGTATGCTCACTTATTATAGATGGAGGTAGTTGTGCTAATGTTGCCTCCAAGACCATGGTAGACAAGCTCAAGCTCAAAGCCACACCCCATCCCAAGCCTCACACTATCCAATGGTTAAACCAAGGTAAAGGTGTGCAAATTTCTACCCGATGCCTCGTCTCTCTCTCCATTGGTAAAAACTACAAAGATGAGCTATGGTGTGATATAGTTCCCATGGATGCTTGTCACATCCTTTTGGGAAGACCTTGGCTATTTCGTAGAAGTGTCATCCATGATGGCCAGATGAACACTTATACCTTCCACAAAGACCGAAAGAAAATTACCTTGACCCCTCTCAAGCCCACCCACTCTCCAAAACCCAAAGACAACCCTCATATGGATGTCTTTCTCACCACCCTTCTCAAGTCCCAACACCATGAGTTTGAACCCTTTAAAGACTTGATACTTATGCAAACCACGCCGGAACCCCCTACCCACTCACACCCCCTACTCACTCCTCTCCTACAAACCTTCCATCGTGTGTTCCCACAAGAACTCCCCCACGGTCTCCCTTCACCAAGATCCATCCAGCACAAAATTGACCTTCCCCTCTTCCCCTTTTATCCAGCCCATGGCCTTGCTCTCCCTCCAAAAATGTCCTATGGCCTTTCCCCACAAAGAACCACATTTCACAAGATTGGCCCCTTTTACGAGAAGAGCGAAGACCTTTTGAGTTTGAGGACAAACTCCAAACAACCCGGGGAGTATGATGTATATTTCCATATGCATCATTTTCATTCCTCAAGCTCAACTTCAAGGGAGGAAAGGGCCAAACGAGATCATGCATGGAAACACTTATATTTGGTCCCATTATTTGAGTTCCATGACATAAGACACTTTGTGGAGTTTGTTTTGAACTTCAAAGTGCCTTACTCAAAAGGGATTTCCAAATGGGGATCAAGACTACCATGCATTTCAAAGGGAAGCTCCAAGGAAGCAAAGGGAGCCCAAAATCTGATCAGAATTGCGCTAAAATAGTCCAACAGTGCGTTGGGCACTTCACCCGAAAATTGACCCAGTTTGGGCCATCTTCTTAAGCAAGCTCTGGAGGGCATAATTTCTTGCACGCTTCACCATATTCAATCTTAAAGAATCAGCTTTCCAATAAGGCCAGCCACGTATTATTTGGAGTCCATTTGGTTGGTCATATTTGGCCCATAAATAAACCTGCCGAAATCCAGTCTAGTTTGAGCAATCTGCATTCTTCGGCCCATATCTTTCAAACGGCCGATCCAAATCTAGTAAAACCACTTCCCTTGGAAATTAGACTCTTCAAGCTTTCCAAGGAATCAAGAATCACCGAATTTGGATCACAAACCAGAGAGTTATGCCCAAATGAATCTGGCCTTGCTGCAAGTGTGAACGCAATTAATGCAAAACGTGTGCACCATGCATTTTCACACCTAAAACCTTTTTTTGATGCATTTCCCTTTGCTCAAGCTGTATGTCCCCTCTCTCCCAAGGATGAGACGTGCCTTTTCAAGTGGAACATGCTTCTCCAAGGCTGCTAGGTTCATTTTACTCAAGAGGCACCAACCGGATACATTATTTTTTTTTCCTTAGTCATTCCCCTTTGCTTGTATTTTTTGTTTGTGTCTCTTCATAGGTGTGCTTGTATCTTTTCAAGTGTAAGGCGTACTCTATATAAAGGCCATAGTGTCGAGTTGTTTGCCTCAATTAATCATCTACATTTGAATTCAAGAAATACAATTCAGCTTTGAAGTGTTCTTTCAAAGTGTGAGAGCAAATCTAGTTCTATATCTTGAGTGTTGGCAAACTCAAGTGATGTTCTAGTTTCCTAAACTCCTCTAGGTGGTGATTCATTTCTGTATCCTAGAAAGAGTAAAGGAATTTGCCCAAGGATTAGTTTTAAGTGGCTCCTTCTTGGATTATCTCAAACTCAACCTTGAACCTATCCTTCCTTTGTTTCCTTTCTTCCTTAACTAAAACCACAAAAGATAACCTAACTTGGTCATTTTGGAGCTTATATACATCAGGAAACCTATGCATTTGAGTAAGCTAACGACACTTTCCCATATCCAACTCATAGCGAGTCAGTTGTACCTGCTAATCTTTCCCATCAGGGCTACTTTATGGATTCATATGGCCCATCTTATTCTTATATGCCTCCTGTTTTGTGCGATTATTGTGAATCTCCTTATTATGATGCTCATACTTGTCCTTTTCGTGCTTATGTTGATGCTACATGTGTAAGCTTTGAAAAGAAGATTAATGAATTGACTGATCAAATGATAGAGACCATGAAAGCATGAATTATTACATGTTCTCAATGTTTTAATCAAAATAGGGAGACCTATAGTGAGATTGATTCGAGTTTAGGATCTCCTAAACCTGACATTAGTCTCTATGATGATTTTGAACCCTCTTATTCTACTAAGCCTGACTTGAATGAAGACACGTATTTGCCTAATCTAGATCAAGAGCGTGACCTCCCTATGTCTCTATGATCTGACCTTACACCCCGCACTAGCTCACCTAAGGGCATCACTAATGATGTCCTAGTTTCTGCCAACCCACCCACCACTTTAAACGACTTTTGTGAGTTTGGTGTGGGTGAACAATCCGATACTGTTAGTGAGTTAGATATAAGTGTCACACTTGAAGTTAAGCCTCATGATTTAGATGATTCGTAAGATATTTTATAGGAGTTGTGTGATAAGGTAACTGAACTCACTATTTTGGACTTTGATGATGATATTCTTTATGCAGAATATGAATATTTTTCATGTGGGTTTGATGTTACTAAAGGTCTTAATATGGGTCTTCATGTTGACTATGAATCATTCTCTTTTGATCCCGTAATTCCTGACCTTCTATTTAAATTAGATGACAATATTCTGTATGTGGAATATGAATCTTTTTCTTATGAGTTCGAGACCCATGGAAGTTCTGATGATGATTTTTTTGCTGATTATGAGTCTTTCTCTTTTGACCCCATCTAAACTGACTTCCTTTTTGAATATTACAAGTATGAATTTGTTGAATATGAGATCATTGCCACTAAGAATTTTGCTTTAGACTAGACTTGTACGCATATTGGACTTAACAGACTTGTGAAATATGCAACCCCTATGTTGCCTAAACTGCTCGTTTATGCTGATATAGTTTCTAGGCCAATGACCTCAATACTAGCCCATTCTAGCTATGTTCATTTCCTTTCTGATTGGGCCCAACTATTTGATAAGTTGAAGCGGGCCCTTACCTGTGTTTTATTGGCCATATGGATGTACTCTTTCTGGCTCCAACTCACTGCTTTTATTATTTCTATGTAATTGAGAGTGAGGCTTCTTTGTTTGATAAGCTGCTACGTGCTTGGACGAGTTTTGATTTGAGTAGCAGTTTTCAGGTTAATATGGAGTGGCTGATGCTCCATAAGCCTCATATTGCATAATCTTCATAAGGTATAGTTTGGGTACAACTTGTATCCAACCTGGTATGATCGTTCCACCCTCCCTTCTTCTCTTTTTCATCTCTTTTCTTTCTTTTCACACTTAGTTGTGGATATTTAGGACTGTGAATATATGGGTGATCAATCTTGAGGACCAATTTTGGATTTGTTGAGCCATATGGGTTATAATCACCCTTGATTATTTTGTGAATACTTGATAGTTGTGAATATCTAGGATTGTCCTTGTGCATGTTCTAGTTTCATTGTTTGGTTTCCTTGAGTTTGTGTTTTGTTCCCTTGGGTTGGTATCTTGTTTCTTTAGCCTAGTAAGTTTTGGTTTCCCTTTGGTCTTATTTTTGTAGTTTCTTTTTGTTTCCTTTTTAGTGTTTTTATTTTTTGTTTTGTATTTGGCTTTTCTTTCTTTTGTATTTTGTTTTGTTTTAGGCTTTTTTTAATTTAAGTTAGTGTTTAGTAAGTCCTTGGTTTGGTTTTGTTTTTAGTTTGGGTAATTAGGTTTGTTTTGACCTTGATTATGTTTGTTTTCTTTTAGGTTTTGGGTTTTATTTTTCTTTATTTAGTTATTTTGCTTGTTGATTTTTGTGTTTGAGTCTTATTTTGTTTTGGTTTGGTTTTGATTTTAGTCATTTAGTGGTTTGGTTTGTTTTAGAGTTAGTTTTGTTTTTGCTTTTCTTTTAAGATTTTGATTTTGGTGATTTTATGTTTGTTTTTGATTTTGTTTGTGATTTTATATTGATGTCCTAGTTTGTATATATTTGTAATTTAATATGGTTTTATGGTTGTATAGCTTATGTGCTTGCTTTTTAGTGCTTTAGTTCCCACAATGAGGATATTGTGAAGTTTTGGCATGGGGATGAGGTGCCCATTTTTAAAAAATTTTGACAAATCCTGTTTTGGGGAACGTTGTACTATGTCTGATTAGCTTGAATCCTCTGTACTTTGGTTATTAGCTTATACGTAAGTAGGATGTGCATGAGAGTCTCCAACCTCAGTGTGACATTCTAAGCCCTAGTTCTAACCTCAATGTTCAGTATAGGTTGTGTAATCCAATTCTTGTTTATCCTTTCATCATTATCTTTAGGTCTTAAGCTTCCATGAATGATTCTCTCACTTGCTTGTGACATGAGTACTCGAGAAAAATAATTAATGAATATTATGAATAAAGAAGGAAAAAAAGAAGAAAAAGAGATAAAATAAAATTTGGAATGACAAGTATCCCTTTGAGGCATGCGCTACTGGGTGTTACCCTTTGATGCACGTGCTACTGGGTGTTACCCTCTAAGGTAATATTGCTACTGGAAAGCTTGCTTCCAAAGTTAGTATGATAATAATGTAGCTGTGTCAACCAAGTGGGATTGAGTCTAATTCTGGTAAATCTAAGCCCTGGGATGATGATATACTTGTACATGAGCACCAGGATGGATTCAGAATCTCGATGTTCAATGGGGTGAAAAATTAGTGCTTTGATGTCATTTATGAGGTAGAGGGCTTTGAAGTACATTGTGTACATATGCAGGTCAATAACTTAGTTACATGGGTGATTTAGTTGATTAGAACGTATGCATATCTTTCCCAAATTTTGTACATACTAGTTTTGAGAAAAAATCAAAAAGATTTTCTTTTAATTTTTGAAATAATTTTTGTGGGTAGTTCACCTGAAAACCCTCACGAGACCTCACTCGTCCACTTGGGAGACCGAGGGGTTTAAAGGGCTTATTGCATGCGCTAAATGTAACCATGATTACTATGATAGTGAGTTAGGACTTTCTTTTTCTTATTTTTCATTTTTAGTTAGTTTAGTTTGTTTTACTCAAGGACGAGCAAAATCTTGGCGTTGGAGTGTTTGTTCGTGCCAAAAATGTATCATTTTTATGATACTTTTATGCCTGATTTATGCTCGTTATAATTGTTATTTCTAGATTTTTATTTGATTTTATTTTGTTTTGTAGGTTTTGAACAAAGTGAGAATAATTACACAGAAATGCAAGAAAAATGCTGAAAATGCCGGAAATAAAGAACTGGGCCAAATTGACCCGATCCAAGTCCAAAAGCCCGTTTGTTTAGTCCAAAGGAAAAAAAAAAGGAAAAAATAAAACCTAAAATACCCAGCCCTCACGTGCCGTGCACATGACCCGTTACCTCCCCCCTCTTTAACTCTCACTTTCTCTCTCCTCTCTCTCGACATTCAGCCACGGTCTAGAGACCACGAAACCCTCCTATCCCCTCCTTCACATCCATCTTCATCCCCATTCATCTCAATCATCTCAACCCTATCTCTCTCTCTCTCTAACTCCCTCTCTCTCATTCGAATCCCACATCACCAACTTCTCCAACAAACTGCCAGTGCATCACCACTACCTCAATCCATCTCCATAATCCACATCTGGGTGAGGTTGACGGCCAAGATCGAAGGGAGACAAGCTTGAAGATATATAAAGGAAGTAGCGGCGATTGAAGCAGGGGATTAAGGTCTAATTAGGTAACAATTTTAGGGTTTTAGGTTAGGTTTAATTTTTGGTTTTAATTTCCTTTTAATTACAGTCTTTCGGAATATGGTTTGTTCTATTTCAAGTTTTTGATTTGAATTTGTATCTTGCAATTCCAGGCTGAATTTTGGGTTTAATTTCATTCATGTTTTTAAGGTTAATTTGAGGTTTAGTTTCAAGTTCGATTTCGGGTTTCAGGAACTTAGAGTTGTTCTTGGTCAGATTTCGGTCTGCTTAGCTTCGAATTCATGTAATTAGGTTAGATTTTATTAATTCTAGGTTGTAATCGCAAAGATTGTGTGAAAATTTCAAGAGAAAGGATCACTCTGAGGCTGATTAATGCATGATACTCGGCTCTATTTCAATTTTCTGCTCCATACCTTCAACGCCACCCATGGTATGGGTTTGAACTCTACTCTTCATTCTTGATTGGACGATTGCTAAGATTTCGAATCCCTCGCCCCTTTGATCAATTTTCTGGTTTGCTTGATTTAGTTGAGTCGATTATATTATGTTTGAAAGTTAGTTTAATTAATTAGAACAGCTGATTCTGGATTGGAAACCTGTTCTGTTTGAGCCTTTTGACTATGATTGTTCAGGCATGTTGCTGAGTTGATGTTGCTGGTCGATGAAAGCTGATTTAGTTGATGATATTTGGTCATGACTTAGTTGAAATTCTTGTTTGTGCTTTTAGTTTTCTTTTCCTATAACCTGGTGATTGATAATGGATGATAATTGATGGTGTTTCCCCCCTTGTTTCTGCCTCTGATTAATGTGTAACTCACTGCTGAATTTCCCCCTTCTCTATGTTGGCTCACAACAAGAGTAATTGGTTAACTAGTGAGTTCATTTCTCATGGTTTTGGTTCACATTTTAGCTCAGTTTGGATGATTAGCCTTGATTGTTTCCTCTGTTTCTTCATTTAAATGCTGATTTAGAGTCGATTTAGGTTAAGTCCATCCCCTGTTCCTTGACCCTTGCTATATTGGGGTTAGATTAGGCTAATTTATTTACAAATACATGATGATGGTTTCATTTTGGTTTATTATGGTTTCATTAAGGTTAGGCAAATTCAAAGAATTCATATGTTTTAGTCGATTTAGTGAGTTTGACTCGGTTGATAATCTTAGACATCATGAGCATGAGATTAAATTGCTACTATTTTAGTCTTATTGTGTTTGATTCTTGATTAGTTTAGGTTATTATCACTTGACCTTGTTTAGTGACCTCACTCTCATCCTTGTTCCCAAGGACACGACCCTCAAGTACTGCAGCGAAAGCTATACGCTTGTGGCTTTAGTTTACACTCGAAATATCCCAACAAGGTCATAAGTGATGATGGCCGACATTATGGTGCAATCCATGCTAATATCATACCTTTGGCCCCAAATTTGGATATTTTGCTCAAGCGAACAGAGTTAGATGGTCTCTACAAGGATTATTCAAGGACCTTTTGAAAAACTTTTCTAACTAGGTCTACATCCTTTTGATTATCTCTATGGTTTGAGGTCTGGTTAGAGAAGTGATTATAGATTTAAGAATTCTTTTTGTTAGTTTTTCATATAAAACTTACTAGTGACTCTAACTTTTTAATAACTAAAATATTAGCACACCCAAGTGACTGGTGATTTGTAGGGGAACTTGCCCAAGTTCACGCCATAGTTCTTGTAATGGTGACTCCATCAATGAACCAGGTTGAAAGAGTCTAGATCTGATTTAATTGGGACCCAGGTTTTGTTCAGCTTATTTTGGCCTCACATGGTTTAGAGAATTAGTTAGGCTAAACTCCAGCGATATGAACAGGTTTTAAAACCCTCGAACCCGATCTGGCTTTTGCATTGGGTTTTATTTGCATCATGTTTGTTGCATTAGCATTCATTAGGGTTGTGTCATTAGTAAATTTTACCTTGCAGTAATCTAGGTCCAACCTGCTCATGGACCGTGTAGTCTTTGGGCTATAAAGTCACTACATCACATTAGTCTTATAGTCTTAGAGGATGCATGTTAGGTCTTTAGGTTGCTTCAAACAAGGTAGGTTGCCTGGTCCCTAAGAGTTATACATCATCAATTGGCTACATCATGCAATTAGAGTTATTCATGAATCCATCTATGGCTGAAGTCCATAATGCGGCCTATTAGAGTTGAAGGAATCTTTGCTTATTAGATTGTAAGTCAATCATGCATCATTAGATGCATGAAATTAGGGCCCATGATCCATGTATAAGTCTACAGTCCAAGCACTATACCTCCATCCCTAAGTATCGAATCTATGCAAGAATCCAGCTGGATTTATTCACATACATAAATTAGCCCACTCTAGGCAAACTAAACCCAAAGAGCTAGTTTAGGAATTAGATCCAGCTTAGGTGAGTCCTAAGTTTAACCCAAATCCAATACTTGACCATATTCATTAGCACATCCCACTTGGATTTTGCCTATCTGATCCTAAATCTCCTAGCCCACTAAGCCAACCTTTTATTCTCACTTGACCAGAGTAATCAACATTCCCTTTAAAGTCATATCTAAGACTGTTAACCTTTCGTTTGCATTATTCGCTTCTATCACATTTCATCCCTCTAAAGTGACAGCTTGTTAATTAGGACATGAAAGATTAGGAAAGTATATGACTGAACCATGTGAACTGGGTGACTCTTATTAAGAGAAGAAACTAAGGAAACCCTCTGATAAGCTCATATTCAGGTCCAAAGCCAAATTCATCATCCATTTGAATAGCAAGAAATAATTAAACAAGTGAAGTCCTCGAAATACTAAAATAGGTGGGATGGAGGAAATCGAGAAAAAAATGGAGCTAATGACTATCACACTTCAAACCATTATAAAAAATGCTCTCAAGAAGGTGAAGGAAAACTTGACAATGAGGAGGCTCAAAAAACCGTCTAGGAAGGAAATAATGAGAAAGGGGGAGAGATGGAGAAAGAATCTGCACATGTCAATCCACAACTAGATGACATAGATAAATTGCTTAAAGAATCATCCATATTCAATAATTACTTCATGAATCATATGTGATTCACTTCAATCCTTAAAAGAAAACTATCCTCAAATTTTAGTATGTCGGATATCAAATTTCTTAAGAGTGAAAACCTTACCACTAATTAAGAAATTTCGCGAATGCCACGAATTTGAAGGAAATTGAAATCAATGTCTTCCACTTCATATTTCCTTAGATATTTAACAAGGATGTAATGAGGTGGTATTAGAGCTGGCAAAAAGTTCTCCGATCCGAATACACGAATTTGTCCAACTCGGAAAAAACAGGGTACGGTCATGAATTTTTCGTCCAAATTTTGAATCCATACACAAAATTTTTTATATTTTTATTATCCAAATCTAATTTTGATTCGAATTTAGCCTTACTCAAATTGTTCAACTCGGAAAAAACTAGGTATTGGACATCAGTTTCTTGTCCGAATTTTGACATTGTCCAATTTATCCGACTTGAATTTAACCTGAACTTGAATTTTTGCTAGCTCTAGGTTGTATATACAATTGAATAATAGGAGGTTGTAAGTTGGACAAACTCCTGTAAGCAATTGCTAGGTCACTATTCATGTAATGTTGACATGTCAATCACACTTAGAGATCTAGAACTAGTTAAACATGAGGAAAAAGAAAGCGTTTTAAAATTTCCTTGCTAGAAGGAGGGCAAAGGTTCCCTATATGGTTAATTGACCCTCAGAAGCTGGCCCAGTAAGGCTATTTGTTAAGAATTTCTAGCCCACTTATAGGCAACATCTAAGATTTACGCCATCCAAAAACTCTACAGTACTGAGCAGTACCAGCATGCTCATAGAAAAATAACTAGTCAGAGAAACACCCATGAAACCTACGATGGTTACACGAGCAAGGAGATGGATGCTATAGTCCACTACACCGAAAACACTATATAAGCCCCCAATTTATAAGCGACATAACCCAATTAACTAATCATATATATAATAAACAAGGAAGCAGAAGATTAATTAAAGTTAGGATTATTATTGTCGTCCCCATTATCTAAGGGAGACTAGGATAAAGCGATTAACTAAATATTAAGATATTCAAGAATCACCTTGTAAATTTATTAAGTAAATATTAAGATATTTGAGCATTAGCTTGTAATTTACATTGAGCACTCAAGGTTTACAACCTAAAGCCATGGCGTACACAATTTGGGCCATCAAAGATAGTTTTTCCCAAAATAGAATTTACAGCCAAAAATAAAGCTCCATACTGGTTCTTAAAAAAAAAGTTTCCTAAAGACCAAGCCAACAACAACTAACCGCGACATACTTAAGGAATTTGACGAAATAAGCTCACTATCCCGACAGCGTTCTCTACTCCTTCTAGTCTTTCCATTTCTTCCTTTAGTGTAGCTTGTGTTTCTTTCCTTAGAATAGTTAAGAAAACACAAAAACAAAAGAATGAGTTACAACTCTAGTACATTATACTTGTACCGCAAAAATATATTTTAAGAGCTAGTAATCCATAAGAGAATGTCCTTTAGCCCCATAAAGGCTTGGTTCTTGATTATGATTCCCAAATGGATGAGGAAGAACAAAACCCACTTAGAAGACACATTCTTAAACAAGATTAGAACACTGAGCAAGAATAAAACCCAAAACACACAATTTGTGGATTTTGTTTGTAGAAACTAGAGTCAACAAAAATCAAAACAAGATATATTTAGGATAAGGGCTAAACCACTACCTAAACTATTCAACCTACCATACAATCTCATAAAGCCTAAGTACTAAATATTGGAATAAAGGAAAGACTCAAACTCACCACTCTCTTAGAGAGACGAAGAAAAAGCACCAAGATTTTCATTTCATAATCCAAATCTTCTAAATCTAAAAATATTACAAGGAATTAAGCGACTAAATAGGGGGATTCCCTTCTATCCAAGCTTGCACCAATCAATAGATTTACAAAGAAAGCAATCAATGAAATTCTAACAAGTTGTATAATTAAAAGAGGACGCACTAGATAATTACTAGGCTGAAATTTGCTACACATGTACTACCTTGGTAGCATACTCCACCATCCCAAACGGATGAATTTAGGGAAGATATTTTTAGGGCAAGCTTCTAGAAGTTTCTACTAACTTCCATAAAAGCTTAACCGCTAAATCATCCATTTTCTAGCCCAATTAAGCTCTTAATTACAGTTATGCATTTTAGACCTACATTGACCCTTTGTTCGATTAAATCTCAATATCTCACTCAATGCTTGCAATCTTAAGGTGAGTCAGAGCTTTTGGAAAATAGACATTCGGGACTATCCATCTATTGTACTTTGCCAAAATTGGAGCCTGTTTACCTATTCAAAAGTGAGATGGAAGTTAAGCTAAAACTCATGACCGAAGCTGCAAGAATAAAATAAAAGTGGCTTTGGAGAAATATTACCTAAATTCCTTATTTATGGCTAGTAATTGTCTTGCCACCCAACTAAACTTACGTACACTAAGGCTCCAAGTGGGTAAAGGCACCGGAAGATCTTCCCATAACATTCCATTTCCTTGAGTAATTAATGGAGCCTCATGTCTCGAATCCTTGGCATGTTAGAGAACCTTAGTGTCGGTGGATTGTAATGCATCAAACACCTCATGTTAAAAAGGGTTTGCCCTCAAATCCTTGAGTTTGAAATCCATTTATACTAATTGTGAGTAATTGATACTCCCTTACTTAGGTCTAGAAATACTGAATGTGCCAAGAACTCTACCTCTCTTGAACATATAAGAGTTCGTAAAACTCTTAGGGCACGTTTTAGCAAGTTAATTGAATGCGCCAGGTCTGGCACTCATCAGCTTGTTGAAAATCCCTATGTACTCATAATAAATCATTTCAAAACGGAATGGGGGCTCAAATTCAAGAGGTATACGATAATCATCAAGGGGCATTACTCCATGAAATGCTTCTTTCTAAAATTCATTCAAAGGTGATTGAACTAAGGGGTGTTAAGGTGTCACTTCCTCATGTGTATTTGGTGCAAGCAAGATTAAGGCAACTGATGATGTGCTCATACTAATGGTTCTCTCATCCTATGTCTTACTCATGTAGAGGCTTTTATCACATCCCTCCATTGGTTTATATTTAGGAGGTGAAGGTAAAGAAGCAAATGTTAATGCTTGCATTGGTGTTTGTAGAAGTCATCTCCATCACAACTCACATAATAATCAAATAACCATGGTCCACTAAGCAAACTTTGGCAAGCACTCAAAGGACACATCCGATACAAAGCCTCATTTCTAAACTTGCTTGTTAAAAATAAAAGTTTCTCATTGAAAATGAAAGTAGGGCTTCTCTGGTGATGTTTACCCCAATTTTCAAATCAGGATGATAGAGATCCTTAGAGTGAGAATGAGGGACAATAGGTAGTATAACCTCCAAGATGAGCTTTGATTCAACTTCTTTCTCTTCAAGATCCAGAATGATCCTATTTTCTTCATTGGCCTCTTCTTTAACCTGAACTTGACCTTGAATCTCTACGACATATCTACTTGAGCTTGAGTTTGAACCTCCATAATTTCTTCAACATGAGGATCTAGTGATGTAGAGTCTAGATTGGTAGCTTGAGGAGAGCTTTCACTCATGACCAAGTTTTGCTCATCCCTTGTTTGATCAAAAGCTACAATAAGCTAAGGTCCTTATTATACATTGATCTCTTTTTAAGCAATAATAGGTCCTTCCTTCATGAGTTCTTGCTTAACGGGTACAGCTTAGTAGAATCTCTTATCTATATATGACTTAAGCCATCTCCAAGCCTTGATTCTAGACTTGCCCTTAAGAGCTCCTTCCCTTCTAAGGCATCTAAACCAATAAAGGGCAACACCTTGGAGCTCTGGGATGGCTATCAAAAAATTATCTAAATTAGAGCAACCTCTCGCCCTAGGGTGACCCTCAATGGCTTGAACCCATTTTAAGTAGTAGTTTGGGTCAAAACTACCTTCAGAATAAGGTGGTTCTCTGATAACCTCTTTAAATTGTGCTATTTGACTTGAGAGCCTCCTCACTATATATTAAAGATCAAGTATGACAATATCTTTCATAAGATAGATAAAAGTAGTGGAGAATGGCTTGAAGAAGGTGGCATGATCATGCTTACAATAGCACGGGCAAGAAAAAGAGAGTTTAGAGGGTGGCATAGATGTGCTGGGTGGCAGGGGCTAGTCGTGTCAAATTTCTTTGTGAAAATTCTCAAGTGCAAGAATATGGCATAGGGGGATAGGGGCATGCCAAATTTCTGGTTTGGGGTTTTTTTTTTAATTTTGTATTTGGGTTAGGAATTATATTTGGGCTATTTTTAGGGGTTTTTTTGGGCTAAATGAGGAGATTCAGAGAAGAAAATCTAAAGGTGAAAACAGTCAAGAAAATGGTAGAAGCAAATCAAACACCAAGATTGAAGTTTTTGATGCTTACCTAACATGAAGAAACTTTCTGCCTTAGTACCAAATGATCTATGGCATAATAGTATAATACCCTTTAGGTAAATAAAGGCTTGGTTCTTGATTATGATCCCTAAGTGGATGAAGAAGAAGAATAACCCACAAAAAGTAGCACTTGGATGAAAAATTCTCAAACAAGACTACAACTCCAAGCAAAGAGATAAACCCAAACACACATAAAGTTATGGATTTTGTTAGTGGAAACTAGCATTAAAAAAAAATCAAAAGAAGATATTTGTAGAGAGATAACAAGCACTACCTAAACTATTCAACTAATTATTCAATCTTATAAAACCTAAGCACCAAAAATTGGAATAAAGAGAAGACTCAAATTCACCACCCTCCTAGAGAAATGAGAATTGAGATTTTTGTAGAGAGATAAAAGCACCAAAATTTTTATTTCATAATCCAAATCTTTCAAATCTGAAAATATTACAAGGAATTAAGCGATTAAATGGTGGGATGTCCTCCTCTCCAAGCTTACCAACTAATAGAATTATAAAGGAAACAATTGATGAAATTCTAGCTAATTGTACAATTATTTAAAAGGGGGACCACAAGATAATTACCAAACTGGAATTTGCTACACATGTACTACATTGGTGGCATACTCCACCATCCCAAATGAATGAATTTGGGGAGTTATTTCTGCTGCAAGCTTCTAGAAATGTCTACTAACTTCCCATAATGGCTTAGCCCTTAAAACATCCATTGCTGGCCTAATTAAGCTCTTAATGAAAATCATGCATTTTTAAAGCTGCACTAGCCCTTATTTTATTAAAGCTTCATATCTCACTCAACACTTACAATTTTAAGGTGATCGATAGCTTGTTCGAAAATTAGAGCCCATTTGCACATTAAAAGTGAGCTAGAAATTGAGCTAAAAATCTTGATTGAAACTACGAGAATTAAACAAGAACTAGCTTTGGAGAAATATTATCTAAGCTCTTTATTTATGGCTACTAATTTCCTTGTCACCCAACTAAACATACTTGTAACTCATTTAAGGCTTCAACCGGGTAAAGGCATAGGAAGATCTTTCCCTAACACTCCATTTCCTTGAGTAATTAAGGGATCTTCATGCCTTAACCCATGACTTATTGCAGAACCTTGGTGTCAGTCGCTTGCACCATATTAGCTAGTGAGTGCACATGTACTTTTAAATTGGAATTTTAAAAATTAGTCAAATGCAATACTGTATTTGATAATTTATTAAAAGTTCATTCCTATCTTGGGTTAAGGCCTACATTTACATACAATTGCTATGGCAAGTCCATAAGATCATCACAATCATTAAATATATCAATTTATTCATGAACCTTGATTGATTAGGAAGGGCATTTTAGAAGTGAATTGTGATTGTAACTATGAGTTATAAACTTTGTTATGAGATGTGAAGTGGGCCCTAACTAAATTACAAAACTTAATGGATGTTAATACAAATAAGTATTTTTGGAAAGGTATAAGAAATAGCATACTTGTAGAAGTTAAATATTTTATTCTATATCTCAGTTCATGGCCCTTCTTTCTGTAAAATTTTAGGTTCTATGTTCAAGAATTTCTATGCTTATGTTTTAATGGCACTATACACTTTTCAATTTATAGGTTTTTGGGAACTAGTAAAAAATAATTATACATTTCTTTTGTGAAGTTAAACTGTTAAACCATAAATCATGATAGTTCATACCCTTTTATTGTCTAATAATTGTTTGAAATAAATTAGTTAATTAGAATTTTAATAATATGTTTGTTCATTTTATAGGGATTGGAAAATTTTGGGCAAAATGAATAAAGTTTTCAAAGTTTGGACCAACGGAAGATAAAACAAAGAAAGAAAGCAGCACAGGCAGAAGCCCACGACCAGCAATAAACTGAGGCCCAAATGGAGGCTAGCTAGCATTCTTCTCCCCTGTTTTCCCTCCTTGGGTCGGCCCACAAGCTCGTTGTGCTTGCTTTCCCCAGTCTGCCTCTCTTCTTTTATTTTTCCTTACTCGCTCGCAGCCCATTTCATGCCCCAGGCCCAGGAGCCTCTCTTCTCTCTTTTCTTTCTTCCCATAGGCTGGGCTTAGGTTTTTTTTCTCGGGTCCAGCTTGCTACCCCACTCCTATCTCACTTGAGTGAGGCACGCGAGCCTCATGTGATCAGATCTTTTGCCCCCGCCGCTTCTTCTTCTTCCTTCCTTTCTTCTTCTTCTCGGTTCACAGCCCAGAGACAAGCACGAGAAAAAAACAGAGCCCCTGTCGACTGCCCCTTTGTCTACCATAACCACCGCTTTTTCCCTTCAACTTCCTCCATCATTCATCCCATTAATTCTACTAATAGTTATCTTTCATTGACATCAACAAAGGATCATTTCAAGCATTCTAGGGAGCCTTGAAAAAACTTGAAAAGCAGAGAAATGAAAGGAGTAGTAGCGATTGGTAGAGAGTAAAGATTAGGCTTTAGTGATCGTTCTCTTTGTGTATTCATTTTCTTTCTCGGTCTTTAGATTCAGTCATCTAGCCTCTCAATTTGTAATGTTCTGAAGCTTTTATTTAACTTAAAAGAGATTTGTGGGGTGGAGTTGAATTTGCTCGATTCTGGGACAAACATCATTCGTGGTTCTCGCAACTTGCTCTCATTTCTTTGCTTCAATCTGGGCATCCCTTCTTGCTCTGTGGCTTTTGGTTTGTTTGTTTTCTTAATCAGAATATTAAGGTGTTGAATTTTAGTGTTCGTGATACTATTCTCAAGTTAACTGATACTTCTCTTCATGGTCGATAGTAATATTCCGGGTTCAATGTTCTCATGTCATTAGTTTTAAGCTAATAATTCACTCTTGTTTATTTAAGCTAGGACAGGTTATTTGTATTCTAGTTTCATAATTCATCCCTGAGGACGACATCCATAAACACTACAACGATAAAACCGTACACTTGCAGAAATTTACTTACAAGTTTTTGATGCCGTTGTCGGGAATGGATTTGTGAAATCTGGTTTCGTCGAGTCGTAGTTTAGTTATTCGAGTCGTTTTGTTTTAGTTTTATAGTTGTAATTTTAGTTTTAGTTAAGTCGTTATTTTGTTTTAGTAATTTAGTTTAGTTTATTTTTGATTTTGAAATTAAGTTAATATTTTGATTTTGACTTTTGATTTTTGTTGAGATTAGTTTTATTTTAATTTTTAGAGGTTATTAGTTGCTGGAAAAAAACAGTACTCAACAATTTGGTTTAAATGCAGCGACAAGGTAGAACTAATCCCGGAAAAAAAAGAACAGTGCAGAGTTTTCTACTGATACCGAATCTGTTTGAATTTTTTGGAGCATTTCTGCTGTGATTTTTGCTGTGTTAATATTGTTCCTAGATTCAGCATAATTTTTAGAGTTTGTATGAATTTTTCTGGAATTTTTGGGACTGTCTGGATTTTTCTGTGAATTTCGGACCTAGTAATTTGTTTGGATTTTTCTTCACAGTTTGGGGTTAGAAAAAATTCGAAAAAAACTATACTTATATCCTTTGTGATCGTGTGGACTTTTTTGTATATTTAGTTCTGATCTTAGGAGTTTTATTTTCTATTTTAATTTTATTTTTAGAATTGGGTTGTTTACGTGTAGTTTATTTTCTAATTTTCTTTTAGTTTGTTTGTGTTTGTGCTCTTGTTCTATATTTGGTCATTTTCAGTTTGTATATTGTTTTTAGGTTTGATTCACTTTGTTTATTTTGTTTTGTGGTTTAAAAGAAAAGGGAAAAAATAGAAAAATCAAAAATCCCAAAAACAAGATCATAAAAAGAAAATGTTGTACATGCTTTGTGTGTGTGCTTCTTTTCTATTTTTTGTATTAGGTTACTTTTTGATGTTCGAGTCGTTTTGGTCTTTTTTTCCTTTTGGTCATATAGTTTTCTTTTTGTTAGTTTATTTTGTTAACTTAATTATTTGAGTGTCTTTCTTGTTGTTTTAGCCCTTAGTTTATAATTAGTGTCATAGAGTCGTTGATTGGTTTTTCCATTTTCTAAAAGACAAAAAACCTTAAAAATTGAAAAAAAATAAATAAAATCCAAAAAATTTGAAAAATTCTTAAAATTGAAAAAAAAAGATCTAAGCATACTAGTTTTTAATTTACCACAATTCAAGCATGAACCTTTTAGGTGCTATTTATCGCGACTTAATGATTATCGTACTCAATTGAATTAAAATTTTGAACAATCGAAAATTTGTGAGCTCATTGTTGTGTGTTTAAATGTGGAGTCTAAAGGTTATGTTGAGTTTATTTGTCCTAGAGGTTTAATAGGATTATTGTCTGGAACTCAAGATGAGGCTTGAGATGTCTTTGAAAAATTACCTTGGGATACTTGTGAGTTTGAACAAGCTAAAAAGAATTTTGGATACCCAACTCATGGTGAATCTACTTTCCATGCTAATCCTTACCACCAGGGTCACTATGGAAACTTATATGACCCATATCACTCTTTTGTGCCTCCTATTTTATGCGATTATTGTGAGTCTCCTTATCATGATACTTGTACTTGCCCTTATTGAAATTATATTGATGCTACATGTGCAAGTGTTGAAAAGAAGATAAATGACATGACTGATAGAATGATAAAGATCATGAAAGAGAGAATTGCTGAATATTCTCATCGCTTTAATCAAAGTAGGGAGAATTATAGTGAGTCTGGCTCTAGTTTAGGATCTCCTAAACCTAAAGTTAGTCTCTATGATGATTTTAAGCCTGCATACCTTGCTAGGCCTAATTTGAATAATGCCATATCTTCGCCTAATCTAGAACAAAAGAGTGACCTCTCTATGTCTCTATTACAAGACCTTGCACCTCACACTAGCTTACCTGAGGATGTCGCTGATGATATCCTAGTTTCTATCGACCCATCGACCCCTTTTAATTACTCTCATGAGTTTGAGGTGGGTCAAGACCTTGAGGACCCTAGTGAGTTAGATATGAGCATCACGACTGAAGTTAAGCCTTTTGATTTAGATGACTGAGAAGATATTTTACAGTAGTTATGTGAGGAGGTAGTTGACCCCACTAATTTGGAATGTGATGATGATATTCTTTTTGTGGAATATTGATCTTTTAGAAGTGGGTTTGATATCGATAAAAGTTTTGACGAGGGTTTTTATGTTGAATGTGAATCTTTTTTTTTTGACCCCATCCAACCAGACTTCCTTTTTGAATCTTGCAAGTCTGAATTTGCTGAGTCTGATAATCTTATCACTGAGAATTTTGGTTTAGACCAGACTCTCACGCTTTTTGATATTACAAGACTTGTGGACTCTGCACCCACTATTTTGCTTAGACTGTTCATTCCTGCTGATAATCACATCTCTAGGCCGATGACCACTTCACTGGCTAATACTGAGTACATCTGTCTGATACCTAATTGGGCCCAACTATTTGATAAGTTAAACCGGGCCCTTACTTGTATTGCATTGATATGATGGATGTATTTCTTTCGGCACCAACTCCTTCATTTTTACTATTGTAATCTGGTTGAAAGTTGTTCTTGCAAATTCGATAAGCTACTTCGTGTGCTAATGGGATTTGATTTGAGTAGCGATGTTTCATTCGATATGGAGTGGCTGATGCTCTATATGCCTCTATTTAAGGGCATTTATGAAGCCTATAGCTTAGTTGCACTTCTGAACCTGACCTGGTATACACATTCCTCTTTCTTTTTCTCTTTTTATTTTGTTTTCTTTTGTATATACCTGTTGCTTTGTTTTATTTTTATTATTTTCTTTTAGAGTGGTAGAGTCTTGTCATTTTTGTTTCTTTTTGAGTTCTGTTTTCTTTTGTGTATACATTCTTATTTTGAGTTTTTATGTTTCTTTTCACTCCCAATGAGGACATTGTGAGATTTAGTTGTGGGGGTGGGGAAACTTTAAAAAGAAAAAAAATTCAAAAAATAAAAATTTCAAAATCCAAAGAGATTTTTGTTTTTGGGGAAGCTTCGTGCTATTCTGATCAGCTTAAATCCCCTATACTTTGACTTTTAGCTTGTATGTAAGCGTGATGTGTATGATAGGTCTCCATCCTCAGTGTGTCATTCTAAGTGATTCTAACCCTAATTGTTCATTACCGATATGTAATCCAATCCTTATTTATACCATCATCATTATCTTAAGATCTTAGTCTTCCATGATTGGTTCTCCCACTTGTCTTTGACACGATTACTTTGGTTTTTGTTTGCATTCCCCCCCAAAAAAAAGAAAAAAGAAGGAAAAAAGAGAAAGAAACGAAAAGGAAATGAAATAAAGTTTAGAATGACAAGTATCCCTTTGAGGCGTGTGCTATTGGGTATTACCCTTTGAGGCATGTGCTACTGCGTGTTACCCTTTGAGGTAATACTGCTACTGAGAAAGCATGCTTCCTATGTTAATAGGTCAATAATGTAGTTTGCATCAGTCAAGTGGGATTGAGTTTGATTCTGGTAAACTTAAGCCCTAGAATGATGATACACTTGCACACGGGTACTGAGATTGACTCAAAGTTTTGATGTACAATAGGGTGAAAAGTTAGTGCTTTGATGTCATCTATGGGGTAGAGAGCTTTGATGAGTATATTATGTTTATATGCAGGCCAATATCTTTGCTACATGGGTGATTTGGTTAGTTAGAATGTGCACAGTCTTTTCCATTGTATATTTATGTTTGTAAATCCAAACTATTTTTCTGTTTCTGTCTCTCTTTGCCTTTTTCATTTTTTTCCTCTAAATTTTGTATGCATATCTTTTGCAAACCGTCACGAGACCTTACTCGTCCACTAGAACTAGCCTAGGGGTTTAAAGGGCTTGTTGCACATGCTAAGTGTAACCATGATTCCTACGAAAGTGAGTTAGAATTTTATTTTTTTTCTCGAATATTTAGTTTAATTTCACTTGAGGACGAGAAAAACTTAGGTGCGGGGGGATTTGTTAAACCATAAATCATGATAGTTTGTATCCTTTTATTATCTAATAATTGCTCGAAATAAATTAGTTAACTAGAATTTTAATAATATGTTTGTTCATTATGTAGGGATTAGAAAATTTTAGGAAAAATGAATAAGGTTTTCAAAGTTTGGACCAATCAAAGATAAAAAAAGAAAGAAAATAGCACAGGTAGAAGCCCACGGCCAGTGATAGACCAAGGTCCAAATGGAGGCCCAGCCAGCATTCTTCTCCCCTGTCTTCCCTCCTTAGGCCGGCCCACACGCGCCTTGTGCTTGCTTTCCCTAGTCTACCTCTCTTCTTTTCTTTTTCCTTATTTTCCCTCACTCACCCATGGCCCATTTCATGCCCAAGGTCCAAGCGCCTCTCGTCTCTCTTTTCTTTCTTCTTACAGGCTGGGCTCAATTTTTTTTCTCCCCAGTTCAGCTTACTCCCCCTATCCCATCTCACTTAAGTGAGGCACGCGAGCTTCACGTGATAAGCTCTTTCCCCCTCGTCTCTTCTTCTTCTTCCTTTCTTTCTTCTTCTTCTCAGTTCACAGCCCAGAGACAAGCTCGAAAAAAAAACAGAGCCCCTGGCTGCTACCCATTCGTCTGCCATAACCGCTGCTCTTTCCCTTCATCTTCCTCCATCACTCATCCCATTAATTCTACTAACTGTTATCTTTCATTGATATCAACAAAGGGACGATTTCAAGCATTCTGGGGAGCCTTGAAAAGAACTCGAAAAGCAGAGCAATGAAAGGAGTAGTAGCGACCGATAGAGAGTAGAGATTAGGCTTTAGTGATCGTTCTCTTTGTGTATTCATTTTCTTTCTCAGTTTTCAGATTCAGTCATCTAGCCTCTCAATTTGTAATGTTCCCAAGCTTTTATTCAACTTAAAAGAGATTTGGGGGGTGGAGTTTAATTTGCTCGATTCTGGGACGAACATCATTCATGGTTCTCGCAACTTGCTCTGATTTTTTTGCTTCAATTTGGGCATCTCTTCTTACTCTCTGGTTTTTGGTTTGTTTGTTTTCTTAATCAGAATATTAAGGTGTTGAATTTCAGAGTTCGTGAAACTATTCTCAAGTTAATTGATACTTCTCTTCATGGTTGATTGTAGTATTCTGAGTTCAATGTTCTTATGTCCTTAGTTTTAAGCTAATAATTCACTCTTGTTTATTTAAGCTAGTTTAGGTTATTTGTATTCTAGTTTCATAATTCATCCGTAAGGAGGAGATCCGTAAACGGTACGATGATAAACCGTGCACTTGCGGAAATTTACTTACATAAACTTTGCAAAAGACCTTCAGTTTTTCTTTTACCCTTATTCAAGTGGCTCCAGCCAATTTCATGCCATAATACCATGTGCCCCTTCGCCACTTTATGAAGCTATTAGTCATACATCTCTCCTGAAAATTTGTAAGGCTCTCATATGGTCGGCACAAGTTTTGGGGTCTTAACTCTCTCGCTTACTCTCCTTCATATAGATCTTCTTAATGTTTAATGAACTTTCTTTACGTCAAGATGGCTAATTTAAACAATTACTTGAAACTAAGTCCATCAAGATCCTAACTTTTCCTTCTCATGTTTAAAGTTTCTTATTTCATAGTTTATTGCTAACTCTTTCCTCATAAACATATTTTAATTTAGCTACAAATTTTTTTTTTTCCTATAGACGATGCAAAATACAATTGATTTTTCAACTCCTGTGTAACTTGTTTGGCTTAAACACCTTTGAGTACTCATATCAACCATTCACATGCGGCTATTATTAAGCTAACACCTAACTCATGGTTTGGCTTAGCTACTTGCAACCTCAATGATTCATGAAGTATTTAGCTAGGGGTTAGGCTTAATTTCCCGGTCAATTACTCATCATCTGAGACTAGTCCAAAATTTCCAATCACTTGCAACTTCTAATCTTCCAACCCAATTTATTATCCTTTATTAATTTCAATTTCACCCCACATATGAGCTAAATGCTAACCTTCTTCATAACCCAATTCATGTAGCTAATCACCTCCCCATTTAAATTCCTTCGAGAATAATAAAGGACTCTAAACAAAATCCTCATCCCAACGTTGGGGCGTGATTTATTAAGCTGCAAGCAATGCCTGCAACATGTACGCATTTATAAAATTAATCCAACATAGGGCTTGTACAATCACCTTAAATCTTGTTCTAGGGTACAATGCCAAAGCACAAATGGTTCGATTTGCATAATCTACTAAAATTCAACATAATTTAACGTCTGTAATCCGATTAAGACATGAAATTATAAACTTAGGTTTGCTTGAGAATAAGGGCTAATTGAGCTACCTTTATAGATGTTGATGAGTGAGAAAGGGTCGAAGTGTAAGGTGACTATGGAACTAGTATTCAAACGTCAGAAAAGGTGGTCGAAACAAGCATCAGGGGTGGGGTGCTAGCTTAGGTAGGGCAGCAAAATAGGGTAGCCCTATTTTTACTGGATGTGCAAACAAAATAGAGGTAGAAACAGGTAGAGAGAAAAAAAACAATGGTAGGGGCAGTTGGTGGTGGGGATAGATCACTATAAGACTGGTAGCAATTTTGGCTCAGTGGAAGCAACAGTGACGACCTAACGAGTCTGAGGGAGCTGAGTTTAAAGTTTTGAATTTGGCCTTCAAAAAATGAGGGAACCCCTTTCCTTTTTTTTTTTTTTTTGGGTTGACTGAGTGAACATCGTTCTTCCTTCCTCTTTTTTTTAGGGGTCTAATCCAAATTAATTCATGCTTTTAGAAATAAATTTAGTGTATGCTTAAATTTTTATCCATACAAATGGCTTAGTCCCTATCACAGATGTTCCCTTCTTTTTTTGCCCTTTTTCCCTCTTTTCCTTAATCACTAAGTCAAGTGATCAATTTTCTGATAAAAAATCTATTTTATGTGGGTGTATGTGTGGACCTCTATGCAGATATGTACATCCTTGTAATTATCTATGCCTTGATGCATTTAATAATAAATTCAAAATAACATGAATTACTTAATTGGAACTGCCTTTTGCAATGGCTAAATTTCTGCGTGACTTGCTACTTTAATTAACACTATTACCATAAGAATAATGCAAAATTAAAACAATTAAGATACTTAAACATAGATCATTAATGTATGTTACATCCTAATGCCCCAAAATAAGTTTCGTCCTCGAAACTGTGATCGAAGAATGTACACCATTAAAACAAATGAAGGTAACGAGTTTTCATTTCATCCTCTATTGTCGATATAGCCACCCAAGCCCTATATAGCTCCACTTGGATTCCTTTTTTCAAAAAATCATACTCCATTAAGGTTACTTATGATAATCAAACCCACATTTAGATAATCTTTCCTTATAACTTATGATTCCTAAGGTTTGTATTATTATGCTTACATGTTTGGCGTGCTGTTTTTCAATAGATCAAGATGCCAACAACAAATACTAGAAAAGGCCTAAAATTTTATTGATCAAGTTCATGAAAGCCACTTGTTGTGAAATTTGCAAGCATGTGGTTTATCACCGTGGAACTTGAGGGTCAATCCATAGGGATGGTTGCTAGCTTGCCACGTTTAGCATATTATGTCATTGACACAGACAAAAAAGATTGAATTAAATACTAAAATTTAGACCTAAAAGCACAACTAGATTAGTAAACTAAAGCAAATACATAGAAATCAAAGCCTTCTCATTATGGAATCACATATTCAGCCTTATTTCATCAAAGTATATTAACTAGTTAGTGATCTTAGTTAATAATATCCATTAAACTCATTATGGAATCAAACATTCACCAAGCATTTAAATACACTCATAGGTCCCAACAGAATTCTTTAGCCACCATATCAAATTAAGCAACCCAGGGGTGAACCAGTCACCTAGCTAAAACCAAAATGGAAAATTGCGCCTAGATTATCGAACAACACCAGATCGAAAAGCAACAAGCGATAGTGTACAAAAGTGAAATAGAGAAAAAATAGGAACAAATTACACTTGATTAGAACCTAGATTAAGCATACTCCAAACCAAATATCAAAAGTTTAACTTGAGTTGAACAAACCCAGTGTTTAATAACATCAAATTCGTGAAACTAAAACATAGATCTGAAAACTGAATAAAATGAATCAAAGAAAACAATGAAAATAGTAAGAACACTAATCTGCTTCTACTTCTACTTCTACTTCTACTTGCCCGCTTTTATCGACCCTTTCTCCAATTATATCTGTAAATCAGACCCTTCAACTACCATTAGTCTTTAATTAAGGCTTGTAACCATGGTTATGATCGCCCCAATTCAATGCTTGTCTTCAATGCCCACCTGATGGAGAGAAATAGGATGATGATGGAGAATTGACGTGAGTAAATGAAAGAGAAGATGGAAAATAAGAGATAGTAAAAAGAGGGATAAAGGGTTGTTATGCTTGCAAGAGGAAGAAGAAGAAGTTCAAGGGGAAGGGCCTTCGAATTTCTCTGGGTTGCGGCTTCTGTTGGGCAGAGAAGAAAGAGAAAGAAGGAGGAGGAAGGCAGGGTCATGTAAAGCTCATGTTGCTTCCTTAAGTGAATAAGGGGAAAGGAAGTATGGGCTCAGATTTCTGGTATCCAGGAGAAGCTAGCCTGAAAGCCAGGCCCAAAGAAGAGGTTGGGATAAGGGAGAAAATAAAGGACGGGTGTGGAAGCTTGAGCAAGAAGGCATGCCAATTAGGCCTGCCTGCAGAAGTGAGAAGTTGGAAAAGGGGAAAGAAAGAAGAGAAAGAGAGCTGAAGGCTTTCTGGGCCGTGGGCTTGAGCCATGTGTGGGGAGAAGAAGCCTAGGCCACGGAGAGAGACACAGGCCCGAAATGAGGAGAGAAAGAGAGCTAAGTTTAGGGGGGAGGGGAAGTGACTGGGCCACGGTGAAGCTCGCCTCAAAGGTTGCTGGGTTCGGTTTCAGCCTCTTCTCTTTCCCTTACTCAACTTGATTCAAAGCTCTAATTTGAACTAATTATTTATTTTTCCCAAATTTTTCTAATTCCTACAAAATAAATAAAAACATTATTAAAATCCTAATTTAATACTTTATTTTGAGCAAATTTTAGATAATAAAAGGGAATAAAATATCATAATTTCAGGTTGAATAATACCCCCACACCGAATTTTTCTCATTCTCGAGTAAAATGAAACTAAAATCCTAGAAAAAAGATCCTAACTCGCTTTCATAGGAATCACGGTTGTACTTATCGTATACAACAAGCCTATTAAACTCGTAGGTTATCCCTAGTAGACGAGTGAGGTCTCGTGAGGGTTTGTGGAAGATAAACCCACAAAATCTATAAAAAAATCTTTTTAGATTCTTCAACACTAATATAAACAATAAGAGAAAAAATATATACGCATTCCAATCAACCACATTACTCAAGTAACCGAAGAATTGAATCACCTGTAAATACAATGTGCACACCAAGAAATTCTTAATCCCCACTGATGACATCTGTCCTCAATCTTTCACCCCACTTAGAAAATATGTATAAGCCTGACTGGTAGAACCTTACTTTAGAGATATGTGGAATACTCTTGCTCATGTGTTTAAGATATAACAAGGTTCACTCAATTCATCTTTCAATCATACAACCTACCATAGGCTTGCTAAGATTCTCAATTCTCCACCACTAAAATACAATATACAAAACAATAATCTAGAGGACTCAACAGGGGTTATAATGGGCCGAATGACAAAAGGTTAGGAGGGGCAGAACTGATTTAGGAAATGAGGAGTTAAAAGCCAAGTGACTTAAAAACAATCAACACTTCCAACAACTATAACAATCACTCTTCCAAAAAAAAAAAAAAAAAACACACCCCACTATAGGAACCATTGGAAATTAATATATACAATGACCATGTATTCAAGCCAAACACTCTTACTCACAGACTTTTTTTTTCCAGATTTTTAATTTTTTTCAAATTTTTTCTCATTTGTTTTACTTTTTCCCATTGCTTTTCTCTTTTCTTTATTAAGAAAATGAATGAATGGTATACACAAAATAACAACTCAATTTCGAAATGGTTACAATGATACACCCTCACTATACTGAAAGAACCAAAATCAACCACCAACTACATAAACACCCAACAGTTAACCATCATTCAATATTAAAGTGTCGCTCCCCTAGTCTTAGCTTAGATATTGGAAATGTGTTTAGTCCAAGAGCTAAAATGAAGGGTTCATATCAAAAAGGGTCAAGGCTCAAAGGCTTAGAAAAGGATAAAACATTCCAATCAAGGTGGCAATTTAGCTATTGCAGCTCACAAAAACAAATAAATGCCTCTATCTTATTATCATAATGCACATGCTAAATATAATTTCTAAGAGAATCAAATCAAATTTTAGGGATGTAATCATATAAAAGGCACACATGAAAGAAAATTATGAAATTAAAAATAATAAATTAGCCTTTAAGGCACGAAATCCCATAGGTTACTACCAAAGTCAAACTTGCATTCGAAAAATAACAGGGGTTAGGACTGTATACAAACATCACACTTTGGACTAAGTTCTATCATGCACACCACATCTATACACAACCTACTACTAAGGTATAAGAAAACATAGTCAATCAGAATGACATATATATTCTCCAAAACAAAACAAAAATCTTTTTGAATTATCAAAATTTTTCATTTTTTCAATTTTTTTTCAAAATGTAGTTTCCCACCCGCACACCTAAATTAGACAATATCCTCATTGGAAGTAAAACAAACATAAAACATAAAGTAAACACTAAAAATAAAACTCGAAACTAAAGAAAAGGACAAGACTCTTAAAAATGAAATAAAGCAACAAACATATGTAAAAGAAAATAAAATAAAAAGAGAAAAAAGAGAGGAATGATTATACCAGGTCAAGTGCCGAAGTATATCTAAGCCATAGTCTCTTGAAATCTATCTAGATAGAGGCTCATGAAACATCAACCACTCCATATGAAGCTGAAAATTGCCACCACAATGAAAACCCATTACAACATGGACTAGCTTATCAAACCACCAAGAACAACTCTCAACAAAATTAATACAGTAAAAATGAAAGAGTTGTGCCAAATAGAGTACATCCATAGCATCAATGTAGCACACAGGGATCCTGTTGGTGAGGATTAACATGTAAAGCATACTTGCCATAAGTGGGTATCCTAAGGTCCCTATAGCATGTTCAAACTCACAAGTGTTCCAAGCTAGTTTTTCAAAGAAACCTCAAATATCATATTGACTTTTAGACAACAATCTTAATAAACCTCTAGGACATATAGACTCAACATAACCCTGAAATTCAGCATTCAGACCCATAACAATGACCTCACAAATTTCCCATTTCGAAAATGTCGATTCAATTGTGCATAGTAATCATTAAGTCTCAATAAATAACTTCAAAAAGATTCATGCTCAAATTGTGGGAAATTGAAAACTGGCACACTTGAAAAAATTTTTTTCATTTTTTTTAAAGGATTTTCAATTTTTTTCAATTCTTTTAGGTTTTTCTTTAAAGGAAAAAAAATGACTCTACGACACTAACTATAAAGTAATGACTAAAAAACAACAAGACCCTTAAACAATTAAGTTAACAAAACAAAATAAACATAAAAAAAACTATATTACCAAAAGAAAAGAAAGACCAAAAGGGTTAAACATCAAGAAGCAACCTAACACCAAAATTCGAAAAGAAGCATAAACACAAAGTAAGAGCCTCATTTTCTTTTTCTGATTTTCAAGACACAAAAAAAAAAAGAATCAAAACCTAAAACAAAACAACAACTAAAAATAAAATTAAATAGAAAATCAAAATCCAAAATCAAAACACTATACATAGAAAATTCAACATTTTTTTTTTCAATTTTTTTGTGTCCCATAATAGTGCAGCAAATTCGAAATAGAAAATTAATTCAGGAAACTGCTGAAAATTCCAAAAATTCTTCTATACTCAAAAAATCCCTACGAATCTACTAAAAATATCATAACAACAAAATAAGGACAATAACAGCAAACTTGCACTGGAGATTTTTGCCAATGCCATTGTTGTTCCTGCACTGTTCACAGCTCCAAGATTGTAGTTCTATTTATTTCTAGCAAAAAATAATCACTAAAAACAGAAATTAAATTAACTAAAATAAAAAATCAAATACAAACTCTAATAAAAAATCAATAGTAAAAGAAATTAAACACTTAAACAAAATCAAAAATCAAAATCGAAAAGTATGAAAATAAACAAAACCGACTCAAATGACTAAATGATGACTCGATTCGCAACCTAATCTCACAAATTCATGATCGGCAACGGTGCTAAAAACTTATTGTGAAATCTGCAAGCATACATTTTATCACCTTAGAACTTGACGGTCAGTCTAGAGGGATGAGGTTATGAAATTAGGTCGCTACTTGACTAGATTATCACATAATTTCACTTAACACAAAAAAACAGATTGAGTTGAATGCTAAGACTTAAACCTAAAAGCGCAACTCGATTATTTATCCAAAACAAATAAAGCAGAAATCAAAGCCTTCTCATTATAGAATCACACATTCAGCTCATCTCATTAAAGTGAATTTACCAGTCAGTGATCTTGCATTGATAATAGCCATTTGAACTCATTATGCAATCAAACATTCACCAAGCATTTAAATACACTAGCAAGTCCTAGTGGAATTCTTTAGTCACCCATATCAAATTAAGCAACCCAGGGATCAACTGATCACCTAGGTAAAACCAAAATTGAAATTGACCCTAGATTATTGAGTAACCAAATTGAAAAGGAACAAGCGACAGTGCACAAAAGCGAAATAGAGAAGAAAGGAACAAATTACACTTAATTTAAACCCAGACTGAGCATACTCCAAGCCAAATATCAAAAATTTAACTTAAATTGAACAAACCCAGTTTTAATAACATCAAGTTGGTGAAACTAAAACCTAGATTTGAAAACTGAATAAAATAAATCAAAGAAAATAATGAAAATACCAAGAACACTGATCTAGTTCTACTTCTACTTCTACTTCTACTTCTACTTGCCCCTTTATGTCGACCCTTTCTCCAATTATATCCGTAAATTAGATCCTCTAACCACCCTTGGTCTTCAATTGAGGCTTGCAACCGCTGTTATGATTGCTCAAATTCAATGCTTACCTTTAATGCCCACTTGATGGAGAGAAACTGGATGATAATGGTGAAATGGCTAAATTAGTTGATGAACGTAAGAGAAAGATGAGATCGAAAATAAGAGAAATTAAGAATGGGATGAATGGTTGTTATGCTTGCAAGAGGAAGAAGAAGTTCAGGGGGAAGGGCCTTCAGATTTCTCTCAATTGCTGCTTCTACTGGATAGGGAAGAGAGAGAAAGAGGGAGGATGAGGGTAGGTCACGTGAGGTTGACGTGGCTTCATTAAGTAAAGAAGGGGAAAGGAAGCATGGGCTCGGAGTTCTTGTATCCAGGAGAAGTTGGCCTGATAGCCAGGCTCGAGGAAGAGGTTGGGAGAAAAGGTAGGCCGACTGTAGAAGCTTCAGCAAGAAGGCACGCCAATTGGGCCAGTCCGCAGAAGTGGGAAGTTGGAAAGGGGAAAGAAAGAAGGGAAAGAGCGGTGGAGGCTTTCTGGGTCGCATTTGGAGAAAAGAAGGCTGGGCCATAGAGAGAGACACAGACCCAAAATGAGGAGAGAAAGAGAGCTTGGGGGGGCACAACTAGCCCAAGATGAAGCTAACCTAAAGGGCTACTGGGTTGGGTTTTAGCCTCTTGTTTTTCCCTTGTTCAACTTGATTCAAAGCTCTTGTTTGAACAAATTATTTATTTTTCTTCAGTTTTTCCAATTCCTATAGAATAAAGAAAAACGTTATTAAAATCCTTATTTAAATAATGTATTTTGAGCAAATTTTAGATAACAAAAGGTATAAAGAATCAAAATTTTCGGTTCAACACCACTGGAGCAATCATCAACACAAAATGCATCATAAAAAATTCATAATGACCATGTGTGTCAATTCTTAAAATTTATCTTAGGGATATTCCCAAGGTTTTAATCTTCTATTCATGTTATCATGATTTAATGTCACCTTTGTTTCTAAAGGCTCCATATGTTGCAATTTGTCAGATAAATCATCAATTTTAGGTAATGATTCCTATTCTTCACAATGATCTTGCTGGGTTCCCTATAGTTTACACATAAGCTAAAGGTTTCATCCTTCTACACTTCTTAGGGATACTTTTTATCCTTGACAATAGATCGTCATCATGTGCCTAGATGACCAATCAATTCCCATGACTCCACTAAAATTTAATAAATTAATTCTTCTACATGACATAAAACTCTATTATTGGTACTACGGGAATCAATGTAACCCCAGCTCTTCCTCACCACCTTTTGCATCTCCTCATTAATCATCTAACTTAGATGAAGCCTGAAAATGAAGAATCCACCAGATTTCAATGGTTCCTTCTACCCTTCCTCCTTGACTTGTTCTTTTTACCCTTTTTCCATTCATTTGTTTTCAATTTTTCCTCCCCCTATCTAACTTAATTTTCTTTTACTGTTCTTAGTCCTACCATCAGTCGCCTCAGTTCATTCAATTGTCACAAAAGAATAGTGAGGAAAAGAGTTAGAAGTGGATTTCATACCCCTGTATGTGATTGATTGCCTATAGCTCAACAATGATGTTCTCGTTTAACACATATCGTCTTCAACCGATCCTTCACAGTGTAGCCTGTGCAAGGGTGTCACCATCAGGAAATTCAAGCCATTAATGTGTTATCAATAAATTTGACCTAACTGTGCTTCTCTTGCTGATTACACCTTTTGTCCATATTTTTACAAATGAATTGTTACGATTGTTCAAATCTAGGTACCGTGTTTGTAGTTCTTATGGCTTGTAGGTCATGTAATTTATATCAAACTAATTTGAATTTTGGGATACGCTTATAGGTTTCTCTCCTTTTCCTCTGCTCATATTCTGTTTGTTTTAAGTTTCTGAGTTTTACCCACTCAATATCCAATGGATTTCTACTTTGAACATGGTTCAATCTTTGCTATCACTGTCGATATAAAGCTTCTATTTTTTAAAAATATAATATTATTGAATACTTCCAGAGAAAGCAAAGTGATGCTTCTAAACAAAAAGGAATATAAAAACAAAAGCTGTCAAGCTAACAAGCACAAAACTCTTACATTAAAAATCAAAAATTGCATATAGGCACTAAACGACATTTGATCAACTATAGTCAGCCCATAATTTTATCTCGGGGGCAAGTGTGAACTTAGTAGTTCAAGTTAAGCATGTCTTGAGTGTAATAGAAATGACAATTTATGGTACAACTAATATGAGTTGAAAAGCCAACATCAAAAGTAAAAAGAAGAATTGAGTAATAACTAAAAACCATGAATGCCAATAATAATCGAAACTCACCCTCCCTACGCCCCCCAAAAAAAAAGGAAAGGAAGAAATGGAGCTTTTCCAATTGAATGTACTTTCTAGCACACCAACTAGTAGTCTAATACCCTCAGGAGATGAATAAAAAGAATAAGTAATACTACAATCTAGTGTGAAGCTAAGCATAGAAGAACAGACAATTGAAGGATATGCATCTTCTCTTCTTTTGAGATAAAACATATGCAGAAATCCAAATGGACTATGAATTCTAACTTTTGAGATATGCATCTTCTCTCCTTCAATAGCAGCCTTATTTTTGGCACAAAAACTAAAAAAAGAATAGAGAGAAGAAAATTGAGGCGGAACTGAGTACACTCGACACCATAGTGTCAAATAACGAATTAAATACATTTGGACCTTGGTGGTAAATTCATTTTACTTAACCGAGGGAAAGAGAACAATAGTAAAACAATTATCATATTATTATTTGAGGTGGAACCCATAGTTGGCACATAGACATAATAATAATAAGCGGAGGGTAGTATCCCTTTAGTGGATAAAAGTCCAACAATTTGAACTCAATAACAATAACGACCAGCAACAAACTCCCACATATGCGCATGCTTGGGGTGATCCAACGTGATTACCTTGCACCGGTACTGAATATAACTTCAAAAATAACATGTCCATGTATTATATGATAAAACTTGAAATAAATATTTCTTGCACTTGTATTACGATAGCTTGGATTTTGAATACAAAATGCACAATAATAAAGGTACCATCATCAAAATGAGTCTTGATTTCTTAGTCTATAAGAACTACTTTCCAAGTCTCCAAGTACTGTATAAAAGAGTTTCTAACTTGTTCCAATATATGACATGACAAATAATATCATTCAATTAATATATGATCACAATCATCAATAGGCTTCATAAATCATATTGAGAAAAAATGTTACCAAGTGGGAGCTAAAGCTAGTATAGTAGGTAAATGCAGGGAGTTTCATAGAAGAATTAAGTCACATTACAGGCCAACCAACTATATGAAGTTGAAGCATGCATTGCATAGAACATGAATGATATAGTTTAAGCTTGGTAATGTGGCCAAGTGTAGCAAAATAATACCTTGAACATGACTTGTTGGCCATGTTTTACCAACTTTGCAAGCCCATACTATACATTGCATGGAGTGGACTAGGCATGCTTAGGATTGATACAGTACCTTGACGGGATGACAAAAAATTAATAATAAGTATATGTAAAGAGGAGAAAATTGATTTAAGGTTTTTAATGTAAAATATTTAGATGAGGAAATAATCATTTTATAAGACACTAAGGCAATGATAATTACAATAACAAAATATCACAAAGATTATTTATGCCAGATACATAATTATCAATGTTAAATAAAAATTACAAATTTTGGGGTACTACATCCTTGCCCTCTTAAAAGAAGTTTCATCTCAAAACTTGGCTGTGATGAGTATCTGTAAAAAGGGATAGGGTCGTTTTTATTTAACATGCTACGTCTAAAATATGGTGATTATTTGAGGAGAATTTGAGTTAGGAGATAAGCTGATTGGTTTAGTGGTCATTATTTGATACTTACTAGGCTAATGCCTTTCTGTTCAAAATATAACTTGGGGAGGAGCTGTAATGGCCGCGAATTTTTAATTTTGGACTAACTATTTAGATTAATAGTTTCATTGATTATGTTTTATCTATTTGAGCTATATTAGGTGAATATTCATGTGTTCATTAAGCATATTAATTTATGTGAAGTAATTTAATAAATTTTTTCGATTTAATTACGCGATTATGTGCAAGTAGTGGGCTCTTTAAAAGTTAAGTCGAGGCATTATTACTCAAAAATTCGTAAGTTGAATTGGGGTATATGGGCTCGAGGAGATCAGTTTGTACCGAATGCATTTCAGTCGGATAATAAAGAACAACAAAAAAAAAGGTTCAAAGGGGCTAAAGCCCCTTCATTTTCACAGGTATAAGCATCAGGGAGAAGGGGCTTCTGCTACCCCAGCCCCGTGACCACTACTAAGAAAGTGGGGGTATTGAGGTATGAAAGTGGGTATTGTCCCACATTAATAAAATTGAAGGGCTTGAGCATGTATATAAGCTTGTGAGTTATGCCACCTATTGCCAATTGGTTTTGGATGGAACCTCATTTGAGCTTATATGCATGACTCTTTGTTAACTGTCTAATTGATATAAAAAATTTAACATGGTACCAGAGTAGGTTGCTCGATCTTGAGTTGCCACCGTCCCCGTTTGATTAAAATTGTGTGCACGTCTCGGGGCCTTGTTAGTAGCCTACACATGAGAGGGCGTGTTGGGATACGAAAGTGGGTATTGTCCCACATTGATAAAATTAAAGGGCTTGAGCATGTATATAAGCTTGTAAGTTACGCCACCTATTATCAATTGGTTTTGGAATGGAACCTCATTTAAACTTGTATGCATGACTCATTATTGAAAACCCAATTAATATAAAACATTTAACAGGGGGAGAGAGCGACGATGCAACGGTGGTACATCGGCGGGCCGGCCATGCTCTACTGGCCTTCTTTTCCGTGACACCACCTCAAATCAACCACCACCTCCTCCATTTCGACCCCACTATTCTGCATTCTTGACAAAAGTCCTAGAGCCAGAGAGCGGGTCTAGAGAGAGAGTGTGTGTGAGCAAATTCGAGAGTAGCACTAGTGAAGTCAGCCAGCGCTAGCAGCAACAGCAATAGTAGCTTGTGGGAGGGCCGCACGCTCTGGCAATGGCATTTTGGCGAGGGTGATGGTAGTAAACAGGGGCAAGAAGTGGGACTCAGGCCTTCTACAAACCACCCACATCACCCATTAATTGGGTCTGTAATCTTGGAGCAAGGTGGGAGGTCCTTTTCTTCCTAAATTAGTGCTAATTTCGAAATTAAATCGAATTTCTATGTTTGTGTAAGTAATTGAATGATTTGTGGGTAAGCTCCAACCTTCAATTAGTAATTTTGGACTTAAATTGCTTTGTTGTGGGAATTTTCAAATGTAGGATTTGGAGTGTGATTAGGATTGGAAGTGTAAAATTATAGGATTGGAGCTATGGATGACTTTAGGTAAATTTAAGGGTTATCTGGAATTGAATTGAGTAAATTAAAGAATGGGGAAAGAATGGGACTATGTTGGTTGGTGCATGCAAGAAATCAAACCAAACTTAAGAGTCCCGAGTAGCACCTGGACTTGGAAAAAGCTAAGTCGAATTAAAGCCAAGTTGAGCGAAAACTAAGCTCACCTTGAATTGGTGAGAGCTAGAATTGAACCTGAGCCAACCTTGAAGTGATGTGAACATTAGTTGAACTAGACTGAACCTAAACTGAACCTAAAACTAAAACTGAACCTGAAACTAAACTGAAACTGAAACTAAAACTGAAACTGAACTGATCTGAACTGAATCGAACTGAAATGAACTGAGGCTAAATCAAATTGGATCTGAATTAGAACCTGGACCAGTTAAACCAAATCTATTCTATTATAGCTTTTCCTTTTTGTGTATATTATCAGTCAGTTGCTATTGATTGTGATAGAATAAGGGCTTATATTGCTGGCAAGTTCAATAGGTGGGTTAAGAGCTAAACTTGACTTTGAAGAACCGGTCAGGAACGGGGTTGACCGGGCACTGTCGGTTGTTGTATGTTATTTTTCTTTAATCACCTTCTCCGATGTTACTTAAAGTAAAAACACAGCACATACTTATGCATTTGAATGTGGACTATATGTACGCAAGTATTTTTTCTCTCTTTAATGTTGTAGATGCCATGTAAAGGCCGTTGTTGATTAGATTAGTTTTGAATGGATTTGAAACAAATTTGGGTTTGAATGTGGTTGAAAACACTAGATTGGAATGAGGTTTTGAATTGAAGGAGGAATTTGTCGTCATGACTCAAAGTATTATTTTGATCTCGGCTCGAAACTTGATCTGTGAAAATGCATTGATTTTATTACTCCGGATTGATGAATGCATATTTTCATGAATTAGGCTTTGACAGACCTTGATTTTGAACTTGCACTTCTCCTAAACGAATCAATTATAGGTGATTTGGTTTACGAAAGAATTAAGTGGAAATTTTGTTTTGGAAAGGGTTAATCCTATATCGGAAGAGCTAGTATCAAAAGAGAACCAAGACGTAATAAGGAAGGGACACTACTTAAGAACCGAGGCTCTTGTATGGAAGAGTCTTTGAAACGCACGTGAACATTGTTATTTTCAAGACCCTAATGAGGGTGCTGTAACTCTTTCACCTCTAGTTTCGTGAGATCTAAGGGCACTAGGTGTATGCGGCACCTAGACGGTTTGACCATGGGCTTTATAAATTCTATTTCATGAAAGCTTCTTGAAGCTAAAAGTGAGTTTGATCCTTGGTATCGCAAGTAGGTGGATTAATCAATAAAAAGGAAATACTCTTTTGTGGTTCTTTGCAATGTTAATTTGGATTTCTCAGTCCTTTTACACATGTTTAACTTTTACTACGCTTATTTATCTCTAAAGATCTTTGATTTTAGTCCTCTATAACTCTTTTATGCACAGTCTGATTTATAAGAAAGTATGAAACTAGCTTTATGCTAGCTCAATTTGATTTGAATTAAAATTTGAAGGCCTTTTGATTGCTGTTACTGTTTATGTGGAACAGGGACTAAAGTTAGTAATTTAAGTGAACCTTTTGTATCTTAAATGTAATTCACTGTTTATTAGTACCTTCAGGCTTGAATGTTATCAAGTGAATGGTCTTAGTTGAGTCTTGAGGTTGAATACTAAGTTGGGAGTTAGATCGAACCGTTATTTTGATAGTTTGACCTCGATCTCTGGGTTGCTAGTGAGAAGATGAGGATTGATTGTTCATTGCTTGGTTAATATGTTACTGCCAATTAAACATAAAGTGTAATGGCTACTTATGGTATTTTGTGGAACTATTTTGGTTTTTGGGAGACGAGAACTTCCCACTGAGCGATGGCTGCTCATCCCCTATATTTTTTTCCTTTTTCTAGGTTTCAAGTAGTAAAAGCATCGAAAGTTAGTCGGAAAGTTATTTGTTTGCATTGAATGGCTTCTTGGTTATGTTGTAGTTTGTAAGACGAGCGTCAATATGGATGGATAAGATCTAGAGCCCACGATGTAATTTGAAGCATTTGATTTGCATTCAGATGTTGTAAAGTTATCTCCAGCACATGTGATTTATGTAGCCTAGTCGCTTTGAATGGCCATTTGAGCCAACCATTTGAGTAGATATTGATGTTCTAGTTGTTACACTTGAAACGTTGTAGGATGTAAACCGCATGCTCCGGATGTGTGATCCGTTGAATTGTACATTTTCTTCTTTTTTTTTGTTTTTCTTTGATTTCATAATTTGAGTACTCCGAAAGTGTGTCCTGTAGAGTTAATTCTCCGACATGTAGCCATTGAGTTTATTTATCTTAATTAGTTATTTGCATTACAAGTACAAGTGTAAGGCTATTACCCTAAGACTATGGCCTGTTTTGAGGTGGAACTTTGCCCATTTCCTTCTAGAATTTTAAAAATTGCTAACATCACTAGCACTAAGGGGCGGGGGTGTACAGGAATGCATCTCTAGGATTAGGAAATATACTTAAGGTGAACATATTCAAGTTCTAGAGATAAAAGCAATATGTGGAATAGACAGAAATCTCATATGACCTTATACCTTAAGGGTTAAATGTCATTATAAAGGATTTCATCTAGCCACAACTTTAAATTCCATCTTCCTATTTTGGTCCGTATGATTTTCTTGACTATATTAACATATAATATAGGATGCTGAAGAAAACAACTTGGAATTAAGGGAAAAAAGAATCTTAACCACAAAATTCATTATGGTGGCTCGGCATACTTCATTTCGCGGGTTACTTACTCCTTCTATTTCTACCCATCCAAGGCCAGGAGTTTCTCTCATATTCTAATAATATTTTTTCACAGAAACAAAATGTTCCAAATATTCCTGGAAATTCTTGTAGCATTTTGAATAGAAGAATAAAAATTTTTATTATTTCAAGTTTTTTTATTTGTTAGAACTAATCTTGGTCTATTAGGTAAATAACATGAAAATTCTTTGGCGAAGAACCAATCAAAGCTATTTAGCAGAATGGTCTACCACGTGATTTCTTCAGAACATAAATGAAAGGGCTTTCCTATCCAACCTTCGGGCTTCAAAATAGGTTTTAGGCTCAGGCCTATAAATAAAATGACTAAATACCTAACGTGCAAGCATGTCAAAATTGGACAACAAGGATCATATTACAATGTCAGGCGTTGTATGAGGCTAAGTGTTACCATGACCAATATAAGGCAATAATAATAAGCATCTTTAGAGCTATAACATGTTATTACATCTTATATCACATGTATTCAACATATAGAAACATCTAAGAATGCATGTCTACCTTACATGTATAAGCTCAGTACGAAGAAGCTTATATGCTACTTAGAGGAAAATGGCTCAATAAAACATGTAATCCTCACTATAAACTTTAAATAACACATTGCATATAGCAAGAAACACGCATCACTAAAATTCATAAATTAAGTAAGAAGATGCTTAATAATATATGGATACATACATACATACATGCATGCATACATACATACATACATACATACATACATACATATATATATATATATATATATATATATATATATATATATATATATATATATATATATATATATATATATATATATATATCTTACAAAAAAGAATAAACTTTTAACTCAATAAAAGTGTAATAGTTAAAAAGAATTTTAACTAGTGCTTTTAATAAGTGGCTTAATATAATTGGCCAATACAAACTTATGGTTAATTTATTTTAATGAAATAATGTAATTTGAGAATAAAACAACAAAAACATTTATCATTTTTGGAAAGTTATAAAACATTGATTGCAAGTAGTGGTGTCAAATTCTTAGTATGACTAGATAATTCTTTCATATTGTCTAATGAAATAAATTGAATTAATCATCTTAATAATAATGACTAGTCTTTTTTTCTATACAATTACAATTATAATTTTGTGGATCCCATTAAATAAGAGGCATAGTTGAAAATTTTAACTATTGAACTTTTCACAATTAATTTTTTAAAGTTAAATTTATTATGTATTAACTAATATATTTTAGTTAGTGAAAAAATCTTGATGAAAAATAACAACAATATGCTCAAGCAATGAAGTTGGCCTTATCTTAGCCATGGGTCTCTGCCCCTTTCTTCCTTTGTTGTTGTTTTGCAGCCTCATACAATTTGCATACATACAAAAATAGAGTCCTACGTGGGAAAGAAGTTACATGGGTTTAGGAAACAAAATAATTACAATTTCCTCACAAAATCTAATGATAATATTTTGTTCCTAACATTTCCCCTCAAGTTGGAGCATGCAAATTCACCATGCCGAACTTGCTCTTAAGGTACTAAAACTGTTTCTTCCCAAGTGCTTTGGTAAAGATGTCTGCAAGTTAATTCTGAGAAGTGACACACATAAATGTAAGTAGTCCTTCAACAAGCTTTTCCCAAACAAATTGGCAATCCAGCTTGATATGTTTGGTTCTTTCATGAAATACTGGATTCTTGGTTATGCGTAGAGCAGCTTGACTATCACAGAACAATTTCATGGGCTTGTCGAGGAAAATTCCCAAAGAGGCTAGAAAGCTTCAAATCCATATCAATTCACTAGTAGCCACAGCCATAGCTCGGTATTCAGCTTTTGCTGAAGACCTGGATACTGTTACTGCTTTTTGGTTCTCTAGAAAATAGGGGACCCTCCAAGCATAATAAAGTATCCTGTCAATGAACATCGGGAGAGAGGGAAACCTCCCCAATCGAAGTCATAAAAATCATAAAGTTAGAGATTATTCCTGGCAGAAAGGAATATTCCTTCGCCTGCACTACCATTAAGGTAGCAAAGAGCACAATGTGCCGCCTCCATGTGTTCTTCCTTAAGTGATTCCATAAACTAAGATAGGATGTGGATTGCATAAGTTAATTCTAGACTTGTGATAGTAAGATAAATAAGTCTTCCCACCAACCATCAGGACCTAGTAGCGTCATCCAATAATCTTCCTGTAGCTAATGGTAACTTATGATTTTCTTCAACAGGAAAATTAATTGGTTTTGCCCCCAACAATGCACACTCATCTATAATCTCAAATGAGTACTTTCATTGACATAAAAACATCCCCTCAGGTCCTCTAGCAACTTCAATGCCAAGAAAATGTTTCAAAGGTCTTAGATCCTTTATACTGAAGCATGCATACAAATCAGCCTTAAAATTTTTAACGGCTTATGCATTGTTGCTTGCAAGAATGATGTCATCCACATATACTAACAGTGTCATAAAATGTCTCCCATTTACGATAAACAAATAAAGAGTAGTCCGCATACGACCGTACGAACCCATACTCACATAACTTTGAAGACAATTTTGCAAACCATTGTCTGGGGGCCTGACGGAGTCTATAGAGGGACTTCTTGAGACAACATACCTTGCTCGAGTCAGAGGATGCAAAACTTGGTGGCATTTTCATGAATACTTCTTCTTCCAATTCTCCATGTAGGAAGGCATTGGTAACATCTATTTGGTAGAGTTCCCATCCTTTTGTAACTGCAACTGACATAAAACACCTTACACTAGTCATTTTGACAACTGGTGTAAAGATCTCGTTGTAATCAAATCCCTTAATTTGGTAATCTCCACGAATCACCAACCGTGCCTTATATCACTGAATCCTGTCATCAGAATTGTACTTCACCTGGTAGACCCATTACAACTAATGGGTCTTTTACCTGGGGGTAGATCTTCCACCACCCAAGTCTTATTTTTTTCCAGTGCGCGAATTTCTTTAGCCATAGCCTTTCGCCATAGTGGGTCTTTAACCGCTTCCTGGAAACACTTAGATTGTACAACTTTTGTTAAGGCAGCTAGGAAGTTTACATGAGATGTAGTAACTTTATCAAACGATACATAGTTTGCTAAATGATAACGCGTGCCTGAGGATCTCTTTTTGGACAAGGTGGCAATTGAGGAGTCATTGTTTGGGTCATTGGGCCAACCACTATAGCATAAATAATCGTCAAAGTAGGCCAGATGGTTGCATGCTCAAGCTGATCGCGAAGCTTGCTATAGGCCTACTGGTTCGGTCTGGGATTGGTGCGTGTCGGATGCGAGCTAATATGCCTGTATTGGACTGGGCCGCCCAGTTGCTGGATCACCCAGCTACTGTGCCGAGACACAGGCCAGTCCAACACTGGGCTGATATGCCAGGGTTTGGTTCTGGGCCCGCTGGGCTGGTCTGTCTATCTGGGCCGGCTCTCCAAGAGATTCTGGTTGGGCCTGTGGAACCGCTGGGCTTGGAATACTCCCCCTCTCGCTGCACCCTCCAAAATTAGCATCCATAATTTGATTTTGCGTCAAAATTCTGCTTAAATCCTCATGCTCTTCTTCCTCAATTTTCATAAATGGAAAAACATGCTTATAAAATATGACATCTTGACTTATAAAAAATTTATGGGTCTCCAAATCATAGAGTTTCTAGCCCTTGTGTCCGAAATGATATCCTACAAATAAACACTTCCTACTTCAAGGGCCAAACTTGTCTTTGGTCCTTAGTTTGTTTTGAGCAAAGCATAGGGTTTTAAACACTTGAACATGTTCATAAGATGGTTTTTGACCATATATAATTTCATAGGGGATCCTTACTAACAATAACTTACTAGGCGTTCGATTTATCAAGTGAGCCGCCGCAAGTACACATTCTCCCAAAACTTTATGGGTAGATTTGCCTGAAACAAGAGGGCTCGAGCAACATTCAAGACATGACGATGTTTTTGCTCTACCCTCCTGTTTTGTTGGAGTGTACCAACGCAACTAGTTTGACGCAAAATTCCTCTTTCTTGATAGAACCCTTACATAGGTTTTGAGGTGAACTCAGATCCGTTATCACTCCTTTCTACCTTAATATTTTTCCCGAATTCATTTTGGGTCATAAGGATGAAATTTTTGAGTAGTGGACTCATTTCCCCTTTTTCATGCATCAAACAAACCCAGATTGCTCGACTAGCATCATTCACTATTGTTAAGAAATAATATGCGCCACTAGAGGATGGAACTCTATATGGACCCCATATGTCACAGTGAATGAGTTCAAAAACATCTCTTGCTTTATTATTACTCACCTAAAACTTGTTACGAGTTTACTTTGCTCTAAAATAAATTTCACACACTTCATGATTATTTTTACTAAAATTGATCCCTAAACTGCTAGGAAAAAAGAGATAACACTTCACTTAATGGATGTCCTATATGTTTGCGCTACATATTGCCATTGTTGATTGCATTCACTTGTTTCTTCTCCAATGACCCTTTTGTGTAGTATTAGACTCCTTGTTGCTCACCCCCACCAATCAGAGTCCTCAAAATATGGTCCTATAACACACAAGCATAGCCAGAAAAAGTTACTAGACATATTAAGTCTTTATAGAACCTAGCAATTGAAATTAAATGTAAGGAAGGAATATAAAGAACATTATTTAATTCTAATTTTCTTCCCAAATTCATCAAGCCTTGGTGAGTCGCAGTTGTGTTGGTTCCATTAGGTAACCCAATAGACACAGGAAGAGTTTTCTTAGCTTCTTGCAATACTTGTGAATTTTTCGTCATGTGACAAGATGCGCTACTATCAAACATCCAAGAAACCTCACCTGAGAGTCGATCACTATAGCCTTTGGGGACTTTCAAAAGACTGAGGAGTCATTGCACTTGTTTTGAATTCAGACCCGGAATGCGAATCGGTTGCTGTTCTTACCCAGAGGCGCTGCTGGGTTCTCCAGTTTCGGGCTAGGCCAGCGCAGCATGGGCTGCCTCGCGCCCAGGCCCATGTCCACAGCCAGTATAGCCGGTGTTCTGCCTCCATGCAATGCTCGACCACCCCGGCCTCCACGGTCTCTTCCTTGCTGAGAGCTCCAGTTTGAAGGATATCCGACTAGCTTGTAACACATGGTCTCTTCATCCCCGTACTTACCACAATGCTTGCAAGTGGGTCTTTCTTCGTTGTTAGACCGTTCTCTTACCACAAAAGTCACAACATTTTCATCCCGATGATCCCTTTCGATCATGATATGCTTGTGATTCTCCTCTTGCCGTATTATGTTAAAAATTGTATCAAAAGATGGCAAGGGATCTCGTGCCAGAATTTGGCTATGCCCCTCAGAAAAAGACTCGTCATTTAAACCCATTAAAAATTGATGGGTTCTTTCTTCATCAATCACCTTTATGATCTTTTCTCCAACTCGGCATTCACACTTTCCACATGTGCAATGAGGGACCTTGGCACAATTTTCTAATTCACTCCATAACCCCACCAATGTTGAGTAAAATTCAACGACCTCCAAACATCCTTGTTTATAAGATACAAGGTCGGTTTTTAGTTGATGAATCAATAGCATATTATTTTTCCAAGTTTTCCCATATAGCTCGGGCAATTTCAGCATAGGCCACGCTTGTATGTAGCTTCGGGTCAATTACATTAATAATCTACGAACAAATCATGAAATTAACCATCTTCCAAGCATCTGACTCGCTTTGATCTTCTCCTTCTTTTGGTGTTGGCTTGGCTAGTGTCCCATCTATGAACCCTAGTTTGTTTTTGGATATTAATGCAGTTTTCATTGCCTTCCTCCGTAAATCATAATTTTTTCCAGTGAATATGATCAAAGTGATAGCAACTCCTGACCTTTTAGACGGATGTAAAAAATAAGGAGATTGATTTTCAATTACAAATTTCCTTCCCCCAGTCATGGCTCTTATACCATGAAAAAATCTAGTTAAAAAATAAGAACAATATGCTCAAGGAATGAAATTGGCCTTAGCTTAGCTGTGGGTCTCTGCGCCTTTCTTTCTCTGTTGTTATTTGGCAGCCTCATATAATTTGCATAAATAAAAAACTAGAGTCCTACTTGGGAAGGAAGTTACATGGGTTTGGGAAACAAAATAATTACAAATTCCTCACAAAATCTAATGACAATATTTTATTCCTAATAGTTAGTCTATTAGTTATAAAATAATTAAACTATTTACTTGATAGAAATGCTTTTTGAATGAAATAGTTGTTGAACATTTAGATAAGATCATATAAGAAATATCAACCATACTACTATGGTTGGAATGTTTATTCTCCAAAGATAGTATTTCAATGAATATTAACCTGAACTATTGAACTGTTTGTTTTTTATTGTCAATTTTTAACTTTATGTTATAAGGAGTTGACATATAATTGTTGGTTTTGTCAAATATGTTGTAATCGTAAAGTGCTAAAAAGCTTTCTTACTTTATTTTTAGATATTTTTTAAAAAAGAAAATCTAACATAAAAGACCATAGATGTCTATTCAAAGCATGGGTTTGACGCTAGTTTAAGCCTAAAATTCCCATTTACTTCCTATGGCTCACATATTAACTAGTTCGACTCTGAGAGCATATGCAATGGTGATCCACAATGTTGGATCATAAGTAGGGGTCCACATCCTTCACATCATCTCATAAGCCAACTTGTTCTCTCTTCTTTACATCCTATGGATCATCAATTTGGATCACCAAATAAAATAATATTTTATAGACCCCACCACTAATATATTATTGGGTTTTAGACTTTTAAGAGCTTAGTTAGCAAAAAAAGAAAAAGAAAAAATGTGTGGGAGGGCGGATCACGGCCGTGAGCTGGACTGTGAGGCGAGCGAAGTGGATCATTGGTGCAGAGTATTTTTGGACCATGAGCCAAATTTTTAGCTCACGAGCCTTGCATTACAGGTGCTTTGATACCATTTATGTAACACGACCATAATTATAGGAGAATTATCTCCATTAATTAATTATTTAAACAAATTTAGTACAAGCATAATTGTCGAGGCGATATTACCGCTTGCCTAATCTCTCAGAAAAGCAAGGCTTAAACAAATAAATAAAGCAATTAAAGGCAACTAAACTATTAAATAAATTCAAATTTTATTGATATGATGAAAATGTTTACATAGGTTACCTAGTGAGCGAATAGTTCCTGTGATTAACAAAATAGCCAAATGCGTAATTAACAATCAAAAGTGTTATAACTTCTAACTTATGAGGTATCTGTCTTCTCTTCTTTAATTGCAGCTCTATTTTTCACATAAAAAAATCGAAGGCACAGGAGAAAAAAGATACAACATGTAGTACACACGATACCATAGTGTCAAATAATGAATTGAATACGTTTGGGCCCTAGTGGTAAATTCATTTTGCTTTTGCAGGGGGAGAGAGAACAATAGTGAAATAATTATTGTATTATTATCTGAAGTGGACCCTTGGTTGGCACATGACCTCAACACAATAAGCAAAGAGTAATACCCCTTTAGTGGACAGAAGTTCAATAATGCTGAGCTCAATAACAATAATGATCTAGGACAAAGTCCTACATATGTGCATACTCAAGCAATTAAGCCCGATTGCCTTACACTGGTAGTTCTAGTGATTAGTAAAATAGTCAAAAGTTTATATAACAATGACTATAAATTCCAACTTCTAAGATGTGCATCTTCTATTCTTTAATAGCAGCTCTATTTTGCACCTAAAAACCAAAAATAGAAAAAGAGGAAAAAAAGAGACGGAACCCAGTACACTCAACATCGTGGTCTCAAATAACAAATTGAATACGTTTAGGCCCTGGTGGTAAATTCATTTTGTTTTGTTGGTTGGGGGGAACAATAGTCAAACAATTATCATATTATTATCTTAAATGTGAACATTAGCTGGCACATGGTCACAACAATAAGTAGAGAGTATTACCCCCTCGATGGACAAAACTAAGATAACGTTGAGCTCAATTACAACAATGGCCTAGAACAAAGTCTAACATATGTGCATACTCGGGATGATCAAGCCCGATTTCCTGACACCTGCCCCTGGTAACAATAACGGGTACATTGATTATGTGACAAAGCCTAGTAAAACTTGAGATAAATATCTCTTGCACTTACATTACGATAGCTTGAATTTTGAGTACAAAATGAACAATAATGGAGGTACCATCATTGAATGTACCTTGTCTTAGTCAATAAGAAATGCTTTCCTATTTTTTAACTAATGTGTAAAATAGTTTCTAACTTGATCCAATATTTGACATGACAAATAGTACCTTTCAACCAAAATATGATGTCAATTAACAATAGGCATGATAAATAATACTGAGAAAAAAATGGTACCAAGTGGTAGGTAATGTCAGCAGAGTAGGTAAATTCGGAGATTTCCATTGGAGAACTGAGTGACATTATAGGCCAACCAACTATATAAAGTTGAAGTATGCATTATATAGAATATGAATTGTTATATTTTAGGCTTGGTAGCATAGCCAAATGCTTAAACATAATACCGCGAGCATGACTAGTTGGCCATATTTTACCGTAGAAAATGAAGTGGTCATAATGATCAAGTGGTGATAAATGCAGAAAATGTGCATCATTTTAGAGTCATTTGATAGCATTTTCTAGGGATTTGTGTGTTTAAGTGTATGATTTGCATCCCTTTTTCTATTTTACGCTCGAGTATGTTTCTTTAGTGCATTTTATATGTTTTAGGTCCTTTTGACTTGGCGTTGACCCTCATTCAGACACATTTTTGAGTCACCACGATAGTACCCCCATTCCATATACTCATGGAGCAAAGAAAGAAAGATGACCTCATGGCCAGAGGTAACCACGGTCTAATCGTGGTGCCTACTACATTCCGTGGATACTGGTAACTACGAGCCTCTTCATTTTCCCTCGAATGTGTGGCTGAGGAAGCTTGAGTTTGTCTATTTGAGTGCATTTTCGGCTGTGAGTAGAGAAGGGACACTCACCTTAAATTTCATCTCTCTCATTAGTTTTAGTATTTTTTTAGTTTTCTTGTAGAAAAAGAAGATTAGAAGCAAGGGATTAGCAATCGAATCCTTGAAGGTTGAAAGATCATTGAAGAACCTCCATTATTGCTAAGCTTTCTCTTCTCTCTTCTTGAACTTTAGTTTGTTTCATTTTAATGTTGTTTAGTTTAACAATGAGTGAGTAGTTTAATTCAATTTAGGGATTGGTTTATGGAAGTATTTATGTTGAATCTTTAATCTTTGTTTCTTGTGCTCAATCTATTTTGGAATGGTTCTATTCTATATTGCAATTGTGTTGATGTGAGTAAAGTTTTGGCCAGATTTGCTTGTATATATTCGATAGTTGAGTGAAGTACTGAAAGGAGAAACTCAGTATTAGACGAACAAGATTGAACTCGACTTAGCAATCCTTGGGAAAGAATTGCAAATTTAGAGCAAACCTTCAGCAATCAAAAATCCTTAACCTAGACCAAAATGAGGACATTTGAAAAAATGATAATCGGTTTAGTGTAGGTAATTCAGTTTATTTCGAAAGAAAATGTCAAGTTTAGTTAAGTTGCAATTCCTTACACCAATCCACACTAGAGAAGAGTGCATGTTTAATTCAAAGATTTAGCACCTTAATTAGGAACAACAAATCTCTGGATGCTTCACCTTAATCGAATTCCCGCATAGCTAATTAGCATAGTTGAAATAATCCGCTAAAATTGGTCGCTTAGTATTTTTGGTAGGGCAAGACCTAATAGATTATGATTGGTCTCAGATGACGATATTTTGTCTAGACTACAACACTTGTGCACTTGCGAGTTGTGTCAAGTTTTTGGCGCCATTGTCGACGACCAAAATTTGTCAACTATTGAGTTAATCCTAAGGAATTGACCAAGCACTTTTCCTTTAGTTTTACCTTTCACCCTTTTGATTACTTTGGTAGTGTTTGTGTCAGTGCTTGCAGGTGATTTTCCCTTTTTATACAAAGTCTTTTTTCATATGAACCCGATCCCAAGATTGAAAGGACCTTCTATTTAAGGAGAAAGAAGTAAAGGCTAGAAGAGCAAAGGCTCAAGACCTGTAACACTACTCACACTACGGCCAATGGAGATCGAAGAAGAAAACTCGTACTATGGCGCAAGACCCCTTCTTTTACCCCTTATTTTCTTCTCTACTCGACACACACACACTCTCTACCTCCCTATTTCTCTCTTTGGAAACCTCCATTAATAAACATCTTAACCTTCTATTTCTCCATCATTTTTCACTCAAATTCTCCAAAATTTCATCAATTTTCTCCCTTTTCTCTTCTTTTCTCCAAATTTCTCTTTTTCTCACACAAATTTCCACTTCTTCTCCTCTTTCTACCTATCCTTTCAACTCCATTTCCTTTCTTTCACCATTATCCTCAATTCTTCCTTCAAACTTTCTTATGTTCTCTCACATTCACCTTTCCTACACTTCATTACCAAGAAAACCCATCAATTCTTTCGTTTTTCTTCCTTTCATATACCATTTCCTCCATTGTTGAGGCTTTTTCTTCTAACTTCACTTCATAATTCCCATGGCACCCTAAAGAAGTTAAGGAGCACTCAAGCAAAAGGTACATCAAGCCAAGTACCTCAAAGAGCCACAAGGACATCCACTACCGCTAGGACCCGAGGTAATGCTCTTGACCCACTTGGTTTGACTTATCCTGATCATGCTGCACGTTACAATTGTTTGAGTAGTAGACTAGTTGTTGCTATATATTTCTACGATGAGGATTTGTTAGCCCAGTTAGGGTTGTTAGATGACATTAGATGGTTGTTTGTCCGGGGTGGGATAGGTTAGTTTATTGAAATGAAGGACCACACCTATAGGGATCTCACCCTTGAGTTTTTGAGTACTTTGCATGTTGAGGCACTCGAGGTCCACGATGTTAAGAAGGGTACATTTCATTCTATTTACAAGGTGAATTCTATGAATTGAATGTTAGTACCCTGAATAACATGCTTGGCTTTCCACCTAGCTTAGACTTACCTTGGCATCAAGTCCCTCGGAATTTAACCCAAATGTCTTTTTGGGATGAGATTTTCAGAGATCACAGGTATAATACGAGTACATACAAGGGTACCTTTATTAGGTATCTTTGTATCCGGGTGGCCTAATACATGCTTTCATGTGATGTCTTTGCTAGAGATGATAGGCTAAATGTCACTGGATCATTTGAGTTGTATTTCTTATCTAGTATGATGAATGATGACCGGATTGACCGTGGGTCTTTCTTGGCCCGACAATTGTATAGTGTAGCTATGAGTAGGGTTGAGCAAAAAAATCGGGTACTCGCTCCCGGACCCGTTTCAAACCTGTCGAGTTCATACCCAAACCTAGTTGAACTAGGTCTGGGACAGGTTCCGAAATTCTAGAACCAGTTACAACCGAGTCCAGAATCGGGTCTTGAAAACTTAAAATCGGAATTGGACCCGTTACTCGGTCCAATCAGTTTTTTTTTAAAATATTTGAGTTAGTCGGTTACCCGTGGACATAAAGTGTTGTTTTTACGATATTGTCATAATTTAAGCTCTACGTTGATATTATTAAATCTTTTTGTTAATCTATAATGTTATGAGAAGATGGTATTTTTTTATGCTTAGATGAAATGAAATGCTATTTATTAGCTAATCAATTGGACTTTAATGCATGGTAATGTCTAGTTGTCACTCCATTAAATTTGATTCTGAACGATCGATTAGCTAGCTTATTGAGTGTATTAATTTTCTGACAAAGTTGCAACTATAAGCCAAAAATTTAAATGAAATGAAATAAAGCAAAATAAGAAAAAATTAGGAACCAGGTACTCGGTTCTTGACCCTGTCCCAACCAGTTGCGGGACCGGTTCCAAAAATCCTAGGCGCAGTTCCAATCAGGACCAAGGTTGGGTCCAGATTTTTGGACCCAGTTCTAACCGGGACTGGGACTGGTTCCATAAAATAGATTGGGTATCCAATCCTGCTCAACCCTAACTACGAGTACTACGGGTAAGACAATCATTAGGGGTCTCGTCACTACTATTGTTAAATGTTTAGGTGTTGAGCCAAACCCTGAGGATCGCATTTCAGGGTTCAAGCGGCTTGATAAAGCTGCTTTCAAACAAATGAAATTCTGTAAGGTTGTGGCTAGGTGATTGTGTAAGATTTACCATGCGAACTAGCTTTTGCTACTTTCCAATGTTGAGAGGATCACCTTACTTCACCATGATAACCTTTCATAGTTACTTGGTGATGCTGATATTATTCTTCCTGCAACACCTGGACCCCCGCCTATTTTCCATGGTGGCCCTAGTTCTTCCTCCCAGCCTTCTTCCACTGACTATGAGGAAGTTTAAGCCACCCTTAGGTCCATTCAAGAGGAGTAAGCCTCCCTACAAGCCCATATTGAAACTGAACACACTGCTCTTCGTGACTTTATCCAAGAGCAACATGATGAGCTCCGTGGGATAATAGCTTTCCAAAATCGATATTTCCAGGACTTTAGGGATTTTCTTGAGACATGGAGGGATTGGCATATCCCTCAAGGTCATCCACCACACCCTTCTTCGCTTCCTTTTCTCCATATATGCTTGCATTAAGAATAATGTTTTGTTCAAGCATGGGGGAGTTAAGTAGCTTTGCTTTGGTGTCTGATGCCTGGTTCCTTAGTGTAAGCATGGATATATATTGCTTATGATTGCATTTAGTTTTGCATTTTAGGGTTTACTCCATATAGCTGGCCCATGTAGTTAACGCATTTAATGTCGTTAAGTAGTTTTGCATTTCTTATCCGTTAGAAGCATGACATTTAGGGTAGTTTTGCATTTTATATTTGCTTTCATTTAGGCTTGTATTTTGGGGGGAAAACAAAAAAAGCAAATAAAAAACAAAATAACAAAACCAGAAAATTAAAAAAAAGATCCTCCAATGACGAACTTGGTAGACTAGGTAGTCTTCTTTGGTTTAGAATGTTCCTTTGTTATGCCCAACTGTGAATAACAGTTTTTAGAATTGAGTTTGTGAAAATGTGTGCTTCATGTTTTGGCCTTGTGTTGAGTGTGTATTGTTTTCCCTATGACTCTTTGCATAAATATTGGCATGCGGATCCAAATGAGCTAGTTATGACTTTGGTAGATATCCCGTGAGGCTTTGAGCTTTATAAGGCTAATCTATCAATTTTAGTCTCTTGTCTTTTCTTGAGTGACTCTTCCTAGATATCATTTCTCTAGAACTTGCTTTGACTCTCGTCAAGATCACATTGAGCACATGCATGTAGGTAAAATGATTAAGACATTCTTTGATTTGATGAACCCCACAGTTTAAATAGCCACAATTGTATGCATGATATATCCTTTGGTAACCCCTTTGAGCCTTAACCCATGTTTATTGACATGAGCCTTCATATTTAGCCTTTCGCCAAACACATATCTTACCTTCGAGCTAAGACTAGAGAGAATTTCACTCCGCGTAGAATTTTGTTTGGGAGTTAGTTTGGAACATTGAGATCTTTTTGGTGGTTTGGTTTGGTTTGTAGGCGAAGGGTTTCTTGTTGATATGTTCATTTAAGAGATCCCTTTTTTTATTGTAGAATGGTTGGAGAAGAAATGAAACATACCAAAAACAAAATAAAAGAAGAGTTTGATGTTTATTTCCACGGCCACACTATTTTGAAATGAAAGAAAAAAATGAATAAGAAAAACAAAAAAGAAAATAAAATAAAAGAGGTTGGCCTTGTTGGATATAATTGTTTAATTTCAACTCTTTTCTTCTCATTTGGTCATATAAGGGGAGAGTTATTTATGATGACATTAGGAGATTTTTGCTATTAGTTTTTGGCTTTTAGCTCCTCATTCTCAAAAATATTTGTTCCCCTCTTACCTTTACCCTTGGTCCCTTACAGCCCATATTATTATATTAAGTCCTCATGATTGTTTAATATGTGCATTACATATTAGTAATAGCGAGTTAGAGAGTTTTAGAAAGCTTATGGTAGAATTGAGTCTTTTGGAATGAGAATTAAAGGAACCTTACTACATCTTCAAACACATGAGTGAAAAGTGTCACATGATTAAAGTGAGGTTTTATTGGTTTTTTGAACTCTAATTATTTCCTATGCTGGCGTGATTGTATTCGATGATTTGGGGTGATTGGTTCAAACTTTGACATTATGGGCTTAAAGGAACTTTGAAAACTCCATCTTCCCGTCTAATTGCTAAATGTATTTAAGCACTGATTGGCTAGCTTTGGGTCGATCTTACTATTAAAGATACTGCTAATCTATTACCTAAGGAGGTTGTGAATAATTTTTAGTTTTAGGATTGGTTGGGGACAAGCATTTGTTCAAGCATGGGGGAGTTTGATAAATGTTTTGAATGTGTGTCATTTAAGGGTCATTTGATAGCATTGCCTAGGGGATTTGTGTGTTTTAAGTATATGATCTGCATCTCTTTTTCTATTTTACACACGGGTACGTTTCTCTGGTGCATTTTGCAGGTTTTAGGCCATTTTGACCTGACGTTGATCCTTATTTGGACATTTTTGAGTCACCACAGTAGTACCCCCATTCTATATGGCTATGGAGCAAAGAAAGAAAGATAAGCTCATGGCCAGAGGTGGCGATGGTCTAACCGTGGTGCCTACTGTGGTCCGTGGTATGCTGGTAATTGTGAGTCTCTTTGTTTCACTCGAATGTGTGACTGATGAAGTTTGAGTTCGTTTGTTTGAGAGCATTTTTGGCTGTGAGCAGCAAAGGGACACTCACCCTAAATTTAATCTCTCTCATTAGTTTTAGAATTTTTTCTAGCTTTTCTTGAAGTCAAAGAAGATTAGAATGAAGGGATTAGCAATTAAATCCTTGAAGGTTGAAAGATCATTGAAGAACCTCCATTGTTATTAAACTTTCTCTTCTCTCTTCTTGAGCTTTAGTTTGTTTGATTTAGATGTTGTTTTGTTTAATTATGAGTGAGTAGTTCAATTCAATCTAGAGATTTGCTGAAGTATTGATGTTGAATCTTTAATTTTATTTCATGTGCTCAATCTATTTAGGAATGGTTTTATTCTATCTTGTGATTGTGTTGATGTGAGTATGTTTTGACGAGATTTGCTTGTATATATTAGATAATTGAGTGAAGTACTGAAAAGAGAAACTCATTATTAGACCAATAAGATTGTACTTGACCTAGAATTACAAGTTTGAGGAAACCTTTAGCAATAAAAAAATCTTTAACCTAGACCAAAATGATGCATTTGAAAGAATGATAATCAGTTTACTGTAGGAAATTCAATTTATTTCAAAAGAAAAGGTTGATTTTAGTTAGATTGCAATTCCTTGAACCAATCCACACTAGAAAAGAGTGCGTGTTTAATTCAAAGATTCAACCCTTTAATTAGGCAAAATTAAATCCATAGATGCTTCACTTTGATTGAATTCCCGCGTAGCTAATTAGCATATTTGAAAAAATCCGCTAAAATTAGTTCATTTAGCATTTTCTACAGGACAAGACTCAATAGATTGCGATTGGTCCTAGAGGATGATATTTTATCTAGACTACAGCACCCGTGTACTTGTGCGTTGTGTCAAGTGGCTCACTTTAAGGACTTGAGATGGGGAACCGAATCATATACTGGGCCTACCAGCTTTGCAATCCCATAGTATGCATTGTAAGAAGTGGATTTGGCATGACTCCAGATTGATATGATAGGTTGATAGGATGATGGTAAATTAGTAATAAGTATCCGTCGAGAAGACAAAATTAATTTAAACGTTTTAATGTAGAATGTTTAGATGAGGAAATAATCATTTTATAAGACAGTATGGCAATGACAATTGCAAGAGAGAATACATATTGAATTAACTAAATATTACAATATTACTTATGCTAAATAAGTAATTATTAATGCTAAATAAAAATTATAAATTATAGGGTATTACATCCTACCACGCGATAAACTGACATTCCTTAGGTAGGCAAGAGCAAACAAACCCAATGCTTAGGTGTGATGAGCGACGCTTGGTGCTAGCTTGTCGATCAATCTGCAATTTTTGACCCTCTTGGTTCATATCACCTTCAGAGATACATTACTTATTATGCTAGTTCTATTTATAAGTTGCGCGAGTGATTACCCTTGACTCACTACACAATCCCTAGTAGTAGCTGAATTATTCGTCCTCCCTTGGTCCACCAAAGTGGAATCATTATTATCTGTACCTCACCAAGCAACACATCTTTAACCCCCTGAGATCATTATAAAATTCCTTAAGCATTCGTCAATCCATAGATATGTCTATTGGAGTCATATACAATACATTAAATTTTATCTCATGCCCCAAATATGTTTTTTTTTTTTTATGTTCCCAACAAAATTCATAATTAAAAATAATCTCTCAAGAGTAAGCTAGCTATACCCAAATATCTATAACCAACTCTTTTTGCCCTTCTACCTTAGACAAATCCCAAGTTGTAGCCAAATAATGTGAATCTTAACAAGCCTTTCATCAAAAAGCCTTTTTGGTTTTCCTAAGTGATTTATCGCTTGTCCCCATCATAAGCTTCATGAATATGACAATCACAGTAAGGAGACCAATGGCATGAGACCCATGTTGACATAGTATAGTTTACTTAAAGGTAACTAAATTATATACCAATAGAAATTCTCAATAGACATATGCTAGAACATTATTAGTCCTTCTAACCACTCAGTCAAATCCAATGCTTTTCAAACAAAAGAATCAAATAACAAATCCATAGCACAAAGAAAATGTAAGGATCCAAATAAATGCAAATAAGACAACAAATGCTAGGGTTCATGTTACATAATTGCAGCTGGATTATAAAATAATGATTATCTGAATGATGATAACTTTAGAGCTGCTAAGAAAATGTCACGCAAAAAGAAAGATTCAAAATGCCAAAACAAATTCAAAGCACAATATAGATTCCAACAAATTGATTAGATGTATACTCATCCCAAAGTAACAGAAAGCAAACAACGAGATAAGGCTGCTGTTAAAAAAAAAGTGGTAGCAATATGAAATATACAGAAGAAACATGTATGCATACAAATGTCATGAGCGGTCAAGTTAATGTACAGATTACAAAGTTGAGTTCAATGAACATGTGAACAGAAGTATGGGATCACAATGTCGAAAGTAGCACAAGGTATAATTTATATTCATGATGAAATGGGAATAAGCCTGCCAAATGACAAGGATATCAACAACTAAAATGGTGAATGTTACTCCCAGAAAGTAATTGGCTACAATAGGTTATAAAGAGGTCATCCAAGTAAGGTATGAAAACAATGAAACAGAGGTTGAAAATTTTTAACAATGGTAATGTACGTAGAGTAGTAGGTCCAAGGAATATAAGGAATATTATAAGGGCCTCCTATATAGCGCACCACTGTGGTCGCCCACCCTTGAGAACTATCTTAAGGTCACTTGTTACTTGGGACTATCTACTTTAACTTAATAACTCAAAGATCAATCAAGTCCCTTCGAAATCACCTTGAGACTAACCAACATGAGCTATGAAGGTCTACTTAGGACTCCTACTATTACTCGCGATGGGGAATCACTAAATACCTTTTGCTCATGTGTGAGTTGTGTCCTTATCTTTGGATTTTAAGGTACTTATTTATTCTATACCAAAGTGATTTAGAATGTTTATAGCTATAATCATGAGACTACTATATCAATCGAACACATAGAGAACACACCAATCAACAATATTGGTCACATACCAACACTTTAAATCACCCATACAACAAACGTAACATGTATACCACTTGCATAATGACACTTATGAATTACATGCAATTCCTCCACCCACACCTATGCTCACACTATACTTAGCAGCTATGTCCATAAGGTTTAAGGCCATTCTTTAGAGTAAGAACTCCAAAGTGAGTCACTAGGATGGAACCAATAGCTTTGATATCATTCTATGACGCCCTGAAAATTCTAATTCATTTTTTTCCGAATTTTAACTAATTTGTCCCTGTAGAGAACTCTTGTTGGGTGTCACTATTGTATTTCATTATGAAATACAACGTAAAAAGGGATTTATTTAAATATCGAAGAAAAGTTCTAAAGTCCACAATAAAAAAGTGAAATGGTCAAACTTAGTCAACAACACATAAAATATTTATTCCATGAGAAAGTTTTGATTTAAACCTCCAATGCGACCTCCCTCATATCCCATCCCCACGTAACGCGTTATCACCTGAAAACAAAATATTTCGAACAGTGAGATGGCACTCAATAATGCCTAGCTGTAATGGAAAAATATTATTTAAATTCATTTCAAACATTGGCTAAGAGAGAAATAATTCATACGAATCAAAATAAATTGGTTCATCGCCCTTGCCTAAAAGCGGCAAGCACGTTACCGCCATGGATGTTCGATTAGGAGCACCCACAAGACCTTGTAAACTTCTTAACCTTAATTAACCTATTAGAAGACAAGTGCAGTGGAAGCCTTGACTGGAATTTAGTCAAATTCAAGGGGGTGATTCTAAAACATGCATTTTTATACATAGACCATACACAATTTTACACATATGCATACAAAATACCCCAGCACCGTATTTACTAAACATAATTCACAACATAAACACATAATGAGGTTCACATTTCTAGCTTCACTATCCAAAAAATATATCTAATGCCTAGCCGTATGTATGCTCCTATGACTTCCTTTAACTTTCAAAAACCTAAAAAATTGTGAGGTCATGAGCTTCCTAAGCCTGGTGAATAGCCCTTACCTTCCTTATTATCAGATTTTGTGCATTAACTAGTTCACAAATGATCACATAGTACATATATCTTATAACATATAAATAGAACATAGCTTATAGCATATAAAGGGCAACATAACAACATGCTTATGCTTCATAAATCGAAATAAACTCATATATTTCATATCTAACAAGCTCTGGAACTTCACAAGACACACGCACACACACATGTCATGAGGCAGGCCATTAGACTAACTTAGTCGTACATGTCCCATATCATGTATAATTTAACAACCCTCGTTTTTATTTACGTCTCTAAACAAGTTCTGCGATCAGCTTATTTACTAAACTAACCATGATTGTCCCTGACGTCTCTAAACAAGTTCTACGATCAGCTTATTTACTAAACTAACCATGATTGTCCCATACCAACTATATCTTTTAAGCTCTTAGCACATACAGGAGTCCAAAAGAATCAAAATCTGCTAAGTCAAACTAATGGCCTGTCTATAACCATAGCTGACATGTAGATCAAAGCACATTTCTTACAAACGTTCACATACTAGCCGCAAACACATAATTTATTTCTTTAAACTTACTTATCAATCACATATATACTTTAAAATAAGTCACAATCTCATAGATATCCTCAATTATCTACCAAATCCAAAATTCAAATTCAAGCTAAAACTAATTTCATAACAGATCACATACTCTTAGCTTAACCAAAATTCTTTAGGTTAGAGGGGAAATCAACTCATGACACACAGTAAGAACCATCACAAAATAAGGGTGACAAACATATCTTAGTAGGCCAGCTATAGCTCATTCATATGGTACCAACCACTGGTAGACCAGCTATAACTCATTCAAGTGGCGCCAACCTTGCACTCTCGCTCTACAGGAACCCACCTACCCACACCAACCATGGAGTCACATTCATATCCTAATTGTTTAGATCAGAACCCTTCTTAGTAGGGACCCACATGGCTCACATAACACATAAGACCGGCATTCATATCACAAGAGATTGGCTAGAGTCCCTCCCACTAGGCGACCTGAACATAACGATAATCACTACTATGACTATAGCTCTAGAACGCAACGTAACAGCCTTAGGCAAGACATGAACCTCTTTCTCTATAAAAACATTACTAAAGAGATCATATAGCTCACTTAATCACATTTTTATATTTCAAAAAGTTATATCAACAATTTACACAAAAATTTTGTCAATTTAAGGCACAATTACACCCAAAATAATTTTCATAACTTTCCAATATCCCATAAAAACCCCTTACCATTCTTAATGCTCAAAAATCATCCCAACTACAGTTTATGCATACGAACAACCCATAATTACACCAAACAAGATATTTTCACTTAAAAATTCGTAGAACGAAGAATACACGTCCAAAATTCACGAAATTTGCAAGAAAAATACCAAATATTATGAATAATCTACCATGTAATTTTTTTTAATTTTTCACTATTCCAATCCTCCACAAAAATTAAGATAGTACCCAAAATTGTTCATCAAAAATAGGGCAATTTCAATAAAAAGCCATAGATCATAAAGTACACATCTAAATTTCACAATAATTACAGAAAGAAGCCAAGTATCCTAGAGAATATATAGTAAAATGTTCATAATTTTTCATAGGGCTACTAATTCACAATAATTCAAATAATGGGAGAAACTACTAAAAATCTGAAAATAAAATCCCTTTTCCCTCACTTGAATTCTCTTGAACCACATGCTCAAGTAAGGTATTCACAACCCAGCACATATAAGATCAAATTCATAACACAACTTTCAAATTCACATCATCCACATAATTCAATAATCACAAAGAACTATGAAATTTCTAGTGGGGTGTTTCTAACAAATGAAATTAAGGTTCTAATCTACCAAAACCTAAAACATCAAATTCACAACTTCAATCTTCAACTGAATCTTCACATTCGAGCATAAAGTATCAAAATATACTTTTTCTAATCAATTTTAGGTTGCAGAAGAGCACGAATTACTTACCTGAATTTGCCATCCAAAAACCCTAATGTTTCTTCTCCTTCTTCTTCTCGTCTTCTCCTTCTTCGTCATCTTCTTCTTTTTCTTCTTCTTCTTCTTCTTCTTCTTCTTCTTCTTCTTCTTCTTCTTCTTCTTCTCTTCTCCTCTTCCCTCTTTCTCTCTCTAATTTGTGCTTGGGCTTGGGGGTTTGAAAAAAATAGGAGAACCCCCACCCTTTTTGAGAGAAAATCACGCTCCCTCCTTTTGTAACATGGTTAAAAACATCTGCCCCCTTTTCTCTTTTCCTTTCATTTTTTTAGGCAATCTAATTTGTTATCTTCTTTAAACTTGTAATGTGTTTTATTAAAATGTTTTGATGAACGACAAAAAGGATTTGGTCCATTGGTATGTTTATTATTTTATAATTGGATCCACCTTAGAATTACAATTCTTTAAATGTGCTATATTTTAAATGGATATTCGCATGCTAAAATTACTTTGGAGATTTGTGATGATTTGTAAATTAAATTTGAATTTGTGATATTGTTGATATGATTTGGGGTGATATTATCTTGTAATAATGCTTGCTATCTTTGGAAGATTATATGTGCATATTTTAGGAATCATGGATTGTTTTGGTACAAATTGGTGCTTGATAATTGCTGGATTTATGAAAAGCAGTTGTAACTTACTCTCAAAGAATATCCGCTTATCAGCTTCAAAATAGGAATTTGACTGTTGTTGAATACTGGCCAGATTTGTAAAACTGTAGAATTATCCAGGGCCTGAATCGTTTTTCAAGGCCGTGAAATTGGGTGAAGATACTACTTCCTAATTTGGTGGCAATGACTACTTACTAACGACTCTATTATCTTTGGCTATAAATACTAAAGCAGCTTGAAGGCTGAGGAACATGGAAAAATAGAACACAAGCAAAGAACAAGAACTAAGAGACATACTTGCAAATATCATTCTCTAGTTCACTTAATTTATTGAGTTGTATTGTTTAAGCTATAATTTGGTGGGATAATTAGAGTCAAAGAATCAACTCTACCAAAGACTTGTTAAAGTGTCACTTATGGCTTGGAACTTAGAGAAATATACTCTAGAATTGTGTAATCCCTCATATTAAAATTGGGTTAATCTTAGAGTCAAGGAACCCTAGGCAGGGACTATGCCTGGTTGAGGGTAACTTCATTAAAAAAATATTAATTCTTGTCTTCTCTGCATTTATTTTTTTGCATTTTATCTTGATTATTTGTGACTTTGATCATCACCCACTTGCCCTCTCCAGGGTGATTTAACTAGTCAAATCGGGCCCACAATTAGTAGCAGAGCTAGAACTACGTTATTTGACTTTACTGTCTAGTAGGAAATGATCATGGCCAGCATCGAAGAAGGCTATTATGATCAAGGTCATTCTACTATGAGACTTCCTTTGTTTAGAGGCACTAGCTTCTCTTATTGTAAAATTTTGATGGAAATTTTCATCAAAAGCGAAGATTATGGGTTGCGGAATATTGCAACCAAGGGTCCATATATTCCAATGACTATAGCTGACGGAAAAGTTATGGAAAATACCGAAGATCAGTACTCTCAAACTCAATTTCTGAAACCTTCAAAAAATTATAAGGCCATAAATATTTTATATTCGATTTAGATGCTAATGAATACAATCGTATATGTTTATATGAACCAGCAAAGCAGATATAGGATAAGTTGGTGGTTACGTACAAGGGAGCAAGTCAAGTAAAAGAAATGAAGATCAACATGTACGTCCACTAATATTAACTGTTCAAGATGCAACCATACGAGTCCATCAAAGAAATGTTTACTCGTTCCACTAATATAACCAACAACCTTAAGTCACTTAGCAAGACCTACACAAATGAGGAGATAGTTAGGAAAATTCTCGAATGTCTTCCTAAAAGCAAATGGGGTCCTAAAGTCACTCCAATCTAAGAAGTTGAAAACCTCAAGATGCTAACCTTGGATGACTTATTCGAGAAGCTTCTTGCACACGAAATTGATCTTGGAGAAGATGAAGAAGAAGTTCCAACAAAGAAGGGAGTGACCTTCAAAACAGCAAGTAAAGATTTCTACTCTTTAGAAGGTGAGTCAAGTGGTGAAGATGAGGAATCCATTACCATGATTGTTTGTGGATTGAAGAAGATGTTTAAGTCAAAGAGACTCGATCCCAAAAAATTCTACAAAAATGGTTTAAAAAGGAATGAAAGATCTTCAAAAGGTAGAAAATTTTGCAATAACAATGACTCCAATATAGATCCTTGCTTTGGTTGTTGATTGCTAGGGTATGTAGTGAAAAATTGTCCAATCTTGCAAAAGAAGGTCGGAAAACGAAAGCAAAAAGCCAAGAAAGAGTTCAAGAAAGCAATGCTAGCCACATTGAGCAATAACGACACAAGAAATAGTGTTAATAATAAAGATCAAGTAATCAATCTTTCCCTCATGGCCGAAGAAGAACAAGTTCAAGAAGAAGACACCAAGTGCGAAAGCTCAGAAGAGGTAGATTATTATGTATTTCTTGAATAATCTAAAGATGAAATGGCCCAAGCCTTGGCTAATTGCATTGAATGTGAGCAAAAATATTTGTCCAAAATAAAGTCTTCAAAGAAAGTCATTCGAAACTTATCATTTAATAAAGAGGCTTACAAAAGTGAAATGATGAACTCATATTAAGATCGATACTCTTGAAACAGAGAAGCAAGAAGTTCAATATAAATGTGAAGGTTTTGAAAAATTTTGGAATTCCGACGGAATTCGGGTTCCAATGGAATTTCCGACGGAATATTCTATCAGAAAATAAAAAAATTTCAAAAACATTTTTTTAACCCCAAGTTGAATGGAGGGAAAATTCAAATTTTTTTGAATACAGAATTCCGATGGCATATTCTGTTGGAAATTCTCTTATAAAACTCGCCCCATGCTTTATTTTTTTGGTGCTCATTTCATAAAATATAGACATAGAGGGAGAGGGAGCATCGCCACTTGCCTTCGCCCCATCGCCGCTTGCCGCCATCCCACCTCCATCACCTCCTCTCGCCGTAATTCATCGTCGACTTTTTGAGAAGGTTTTCTCTTGTGTAATTTGTATAAATTTGTAGTTAATTAAGTATATACGTTGAATTTAATAATTTGTATAATTAGTTTGGATGTAATTAAGTAAATTTAATAGTTTATATAGTTAGTTTGTTACGTTGATGTTAGTTTATTAGGATAATAATTTGTTCTCAATTTTGTACTTTGTTATTAAAGAATATAATTTTTTATTAATGAAGCATAATTTAATGCTAATATCAATTTAACGTTAATGATGAGAATTTATTGTGTATTAGATACATTGAAAAATGTTTTTATAGTTCAGTACTATATTATTTATTTTTAAATAAATTGCAAAAATTCTGACGGAATTACCGACGGCTTCCGACGAAATTCCGACGGAAAACTGACGGCTTCCGATGGAATTTCTGGGCTTTTAAAATTTTTTCCCAGAAAATTTTTTTTTCAAAAAAACCCGAAACATTTGACGGAATAGTTCCGTCGGACAACTGAATTTCCGTCGAAGGAGGCCTCCGATGGTCACGTCGTTTCGTCTGAATTGTTCAGACGGAATACAAGTTTCCGTCGAAACCCCTTCCCGACCCCGGTTATTAATGTTTTTAACAAAAGGAAGGTCTATAAGAACTTCTTTATTCAATCGACGTCCCAAAACAAATCTCAAATTAAATGCAATTATTACCTAAAGAATAGTCATATGTCTAACTCATGTCCTCTTAAAATCTAGCCCTAGGTTAGTTCAAGTTTGGGTACCAAAAGGTGTAAAACCATCAAATGTGAATTAAGGGAAAATCACTCTTAGTACCAATGGGTTTCTTGAATTTTTACAGGTCAAAGTCATAGATAAGTTGTTGACTGCCTAGTTTTCAAGGCCCTAAAATAGTCTAAGGCCTTGAAAAGTATACATAAGTTCGGATGTTACTGATTGACTGAAACTCAAGGGCTTCATTTTTTTATGTCAACATCCTAAATAATGATAATATTCAGATTCTTGCTAAATAGAAGGCGATGTTACTTTGCATGATCTACTTCCTATTTGAGGCTATTGGATTTCAAAACTTTGAAGTTTAATTTGCTTAATTATCTTTGAAATGTGAGCATGATTAATATTCCATCATATTCTACGCCATTATGACATGTGATTATTCTTATGCATAGGTGATATCTTGTCTGTGATCTTTTTTTTGGGTCCATAATTGTTGTGATCTCTTATATTTAGATACATGATATTGCTTCTTTCTACAAGGGAAAAATTATATTACGTAATTATTCTATTGTAACCTTGATTTATTCTTAAAGGGGGAGAATTGTTGTGCTAATGCTCTTATAAGTTCATCCCTTGCAATACTCATGAGAATATCAAGTCAACGCATGCATGTTCGGATATACTATGATAATGTTTAATCCCTTATATTTTTTTATGAATGCGATAGATTGGAAGGGAGCATCTTTATATGTCATTGCTTTGGTAAGGAGGAGTTCTATGTGTTTGCCATAATTTTTACATGCTCTAACTTTTCTTTCTCCTTCCTGCATTACCATATGATGAAACACAAAAAGGGGAAGAAGTATTTGGTAAGATTTCATGGTGTGCCATTCAAAATTGTATTAATATGTTATATTTATTGGGTTTTGTCTTTCCTCAAAAAGGAGGAGATCGTAAGCTTCCTTAAGTTTACAATGCATTTTATTAATATGTTTTGATGAAGGCAAAATGGAGTTGCTCAATTGGTATGTTTATTATTTTATAATTGGATCCACTATAGAATTACTGCTGTTAAAATGTGCTATATTTTTAAGTGGATATTGGCATCCTAAAATTACTTTGGAGATTTGTGATGATTTGTGAATTAAATTTGAATTTGTGGTATTCTTGATATGATTTTGAGGTGATACTATCTTATAATAATGCCTGCTATCTTTGGAAGATGATATGTGCATATTTTAGGGATTATGAATTGTGTTGGCGAAAATTGGTGCTTGATACTTGTTTGATTCATGGAAAGTAGTTGCAACTTATTCTCAGTGAATCCACTAATCATCTCCAAAGGAGGGGTTTAACTGTTGTTGAGAGCACTAGCTACTCTAGATTTGGTAAACTGCAGAATTCTCAAGGGCCTGAATTATTTTTCAAGGCCTTGAAATTGGCTGAAGATATTACTTCTTGATTTGGTGACAGCGATCGCTGACTAGTGGCTCTATTATCTTCGGTTCCAAATATTGAAGAAACTTGAAATTGGGGAAAACAAAAAAACATAACACAAGCAATGAACAAGAGCCAAGAGCTACACTTGTAAATATCATTCTCTTGTTCACTTAATTTATTGATTTGTATTGTTTAAGTTGTAATTGGGTGGGGTAGTTAGAGTTGAAGGGTCAGCTGTACTAAAGACTTGTTGAAGTGTCAACTTGTGGCTTGAAACTTAGAGTAGATGTACTCAAGAGTTGTGTAATTCCTCTTAATTAAATTGGGCTAACCCTAGAGTTAGGGAATTTTAGACAGGGACTAAGTCTGGTTGAGGCTAATCTCGTCAAAAACACTCGTGTCTTGTCCGCATTTACTTTTTTGCATTGTTGTCATTTCCGCAAGTGTATGGTTTATTATTATAACACTTGAGGGTATCGATCCTCAAGGATGATTGTGAAATTCAGTTACAACTCAACTAAAGTAAACTTCTCAATCAACTCTTAAACAAAATTAAACCAATGATCTAGATTAACATTGGCATTGTGCAAACTACGTAAAGGTCGACTTGTAAAAGCACTCCAATAAATGAGAAATGGCACAGAGTTAGCACATGTAAATAAGAAATCTAAGTATTGGACAATGACTTGATCACTGCACTCAGGTATAGAATAGCAACCTCAGCACAAGCAAGAGCAATACCAAACCAGAAACAACATAGTAGAGCCGAAACCAATCTCGAATTATGGTTTGAGGAGGATTTACATGAAACCAAAGCAAGGTGAAGCGAAACAAGAGCAAAAGTAGATCAATCACACAAGGACTCGGAACAAAAATGCATTCAATTGCAAAATTCGAATGTGATTTCCAAGCAAGCCAATACACCCAAGTTCCAAAATTAATCAATTTGAGAATTAATACCTAATTCTGAAACTAAAAAAAAATGAAAATGAAAAGAGCAATTTGATTTAGAAAATTGGTACTCTGTTCTATGCTACCGCCCGCTCCTCCCCCTTTGCTTATTAACCGTCTTCTCTGCACCTCCCCAAACTGAACTTCCCCTTACCCCTTCATTGTCCCATTTAATTCTCCCAATAAAAGCTTGAAACTGCTAATTGACGGTGACGGCGAGTAACGGACGAAGTTCATGAATTAATAGGAATGATGAAAGAAGAGACAGAATCAACAATTGTGGTTATGGCAAATGAAGGGTTGAAGAAGAAGAGGGAGCAGGGACAACGGGGGCTTCAGATTTTGGGTATAAAGAGGTCAGAGAAGAAGCAGCAGGTGAATGGAGAAGACGGCTAGAGCTTGATTAATGAAGGAGAGGAAATCTGGGCAGGGGATAATGGGCTGGCCCACGGAATTGGGGATAAAGAAGGGAAAAGAAAGAAAGCTAAAAAGTCTAGAGAAAGGTGGACTGGGCTTAATGCTCAGTCGAAGGCAAGCTGGCTCGAGGAGAGGGTGGGAGAATGGAGTGCTAAGAAAGAAGGGAGGGTATGTGGACTTGAAGCAAAGCGAACAGAACAGGCCCGCATAGAGGGTTAAGCCGGTGTTGGGCTCGTGTTTGGGCCGTGAGTTCAAGAGGGCTAGGTCTAGCTTCCTTCTCTTCCTTTTTTCCTTGCTTGACTTGATTCAATCCTTGGCTTGATCCGATTCCTACAAAATGAATAAAACAATATTAAAATCCTAATTTAATAATTTATTACGAGCAATTATTAGATAATAAAAGGGTATAAAATATCATAATTTATGGTCGGGCAAATACCCCCATACCTAATTTTGCTCGTCCTCGAGTAAAAAAAAGGCAAAAAGTTCTGAAAAAGAAAATAAAATCCTAACTCACTTTTGTAGGAATCACGGTTGCACTTAGCATGTACAATTAGCCCTTTAAACCCCTAGTTTACCCCTAGTGGACGAGGAAGATCTCATGATAGTTTGCAGAAGATGTACCTACAAAATCTATAAAAGAAAACCAAAAAAATAGAAAATTGAAAATCTTTTTGGTTTTTTTTTTTCCCACACAAATTTATATATACGACACCGGGGAGAATATATATACATATTCCAATGAATCATATTACTTGAGCAACTAAAGCACTGGATCGCATATAAACACAATGTATACATCAAGAGATTCCTAATCCTTACTGATGACATTCTATATACAATCTTTCACCCCACTTAGAAATTATGTACAAGTGTGACTGGTAGAACCTCACTGCAGGGAAATGTGGAACACTGCCGCTCACGTGTTTAAAATTATACAAGGTTCTCTCAGCTGTCTTCCAATCAAACAAACTACCATAAGCTTGGTAAGATTCTCGATTCTCTACCACTAGAATGCAAAATGCAAAATAATAATCAAGAGGACTTTTAGAGTTGTAATGGAGCTAAGGGTGAAGGTAACAGAGTGATAAATGATTTGGAAAATGAGGAGCTAAAAGCCAAAGCTAATAAGCAACCAACACTTACACCAATTATAATGAGCACTTACTCTCTCAAAACACAAAATAAGAATACACCCCAATAACCATTGGAAATGACAATACATAATGATACATCCATACCAAACACTCTTATTCACAACTCTTCTTTTTTTTTAAAAAAAAAAAAAAATTTGAGATTTTTTAACTTTTTTTTTTCATTTTTCCTTGGGAACTTTTTCATTTGTTTTTTTCATTTGTCTTGGTTTTTTTCCCTCTTTTTTTCAAGAAGAAAATGAATGAATAGCATATACAAGAGCAATACAACTCAATTCTAAATAATCACCATGATACAACCCTCATATACCAAAATCAAACACCAAAGTCATAAAATACCCAAAAGTTATCAACCAAATAATGAAGTATTGCCCCACTAGCCTTGGCATAGGTATAAGAAAATGTGTTTAGGCCAAAGGCTAAAATGAAAGGTTCACAACAAGAAGGTTAAGGCTTAAAAGGGCTAACAAAGGGTAAAACATTCTAAACAATGGTGGCAATTTGGCTATGTAGCTCACAAAGACAAAAGAATGCCTCTATCATATTGTCATAATGCACATGCTATATGTGATTTCAAAGAGAATCAAAACAAGTTCTAGACGTAATCATGGAAGAGACATACATGATGGAAAAACATGAGACTAAATTAATAAATTAGTCTATAAGGCTCAATATCTCGCGGGTTATGTACCACAGTCAAGCTTGCTTGGAATTAATGTCGAGGGTTAGGATCGTATACAAACATCATACTTTAGGACTTAGTTCCATCAATGCACATCACATCTATATACAATCTAACACTAATGGTACAAGAAAACATAGCCAAGCAGAATAGCACATATATTCCCCAAAAAAAAAAAACAAAAATCTTTTTGAATTTTGTAAAATTTTTTCATTTTTTTCAATAGTTTCCCCAGCCCCATACCTAAATCTCACACTGTCCTCATTGGGAGTAGAAAGAAACATTAAATACAATATAAAACCTAAAAAGAAAACAAATAGATAAAAATAAAAACAAGACTCAAAAACAAAAAGGACATGACTTAAAAACAAATGTACAACATATATACACAAAAGAGAAAAAAAAAAGCAACCAACTATATAAAAAGAAAAGAAAAGCGAAATGAGAAAAAGAGAAAGGAAGGAAACAAATGTCAAGGAAACCAGGTCAGGAAGGAAACAAATGTCAAGGAAACCAGGTCAGGTGCTAACTACATTCGAGCTATCATGACAACCACCGATCAGGAGTCGGTTTGTGGAGTATTAGACACTCCACATCTTCTTCACTTGGCAACTTCAGAAATTATTTCAAGCGCTGGCCATTCACTTTGAATTTAGCTCTACTCTCAGGATCCTGAATTTCAACTGCATCATAGGGAAAAACATGTGAGATAATATAAGAACCCGTCCATCAAGACCTCAATTTCCCTAGAAATAAATGGGGCTTAGAGTCATATAAGAGTACTTTTATTCCTGGAGCAAACTCTTTCCTAAGAATATGTTTGTCATAAAATAATTTAGCCCTCTCTTTGTAAGATTGAGCACTCTCATAAGCCTCAGCTCGTATCTCATTAAGCTCACTCAGTTGCAGTCTGCGCTCCTCACTGACCTCAGTCAAGTCATAATTGAGCATCATAATGGCCTACCAAGCTCTATGCTCAATCTCAATAGGGAGATGACAAGGCTCACCATAAACAACCCCATAAAGTGACATACCCAAGAGAGTTTTGAAAGCCGTCCTATAGGCCCAAAAAGCATCTACAAGCTTGCCGGCCTAATCTTTCCTGTTTCCACTTTCTGTCTTCTCTACAATCTGCTTAATCTGCCGATTGGACATTTTAACCTGGCCATTACTTTGGGGATGATAGGGGGTAGCAAGCCTATGAACTATAGAGTACCGCTTCAGTAAGGCATCAAGAGATTTGTTATTAAAGTGGGTCCCCTTATCACTAATAAGAGCACAGGGCATGCCAATCTAGCAAAGATGTTCTCTATAAAGAACTTTACAACTACCTTAACATCATTGGTCCTCGAAGGGATGACCTCAACCCACTTAGAAACATAGTCCACCACTAATAAAATGTACTTATTCCCAAAAGAAAATAGAAATGGTCCCATGAAATTATTACCCCACACATCGAAAACCTCCACCACAATGATGGGATTCAGTGACATCATATCTCTCCTGCTTATTCTATCTAACTGTTGGTATCTAGGGTAACTCTTACAGTATTTAAAAGTATCCCTAAACAAGTTGGGCCAATAAAATCACATTGAAGAACTTTGGCTGTAGTCTTTCTCCGACTAATATGCCCCCCACATGCCTAGTCATGACAAAAAGGAATGACACTCCTCACCTTATTGTCGGGAATACACTTCTTAAAGACTTGATTAGAGCAGTATTTAAATAAATAAGGGTCATCCCAAACAAAAAATTTAATGGGGTAGAAGAACCTATCTCTATCATTCTTGGTCCAACCCTCAGAGATCCTACTAGCAACTAGGTGGTTCACAATGTCAGCATACCAAGGATTAGGGTGGATAACATATAATTGTTCATCGGGGAAGCAGTCAGAAATACTTGACTTACTTTCTCTATCATATAGAATCCTAGGTAAATGATCAGTTACAAGGTTCCCAGAACCTTTCTTATCTCTATTCTCACAATTAGACTCTTGCAAAAGCAAAGTCCATCTCACAAGTCCAGGCTTAGCATCCTTCTTAGAAAGAATGTGCTTAAGAGCAGAGTGGTCAATATAGACAATCACATGAGACCTAATCAGGTAAGGTCTAAACTTCTCAAAACCCAAGATCACAGCCAAGAATTCTTTCTCTGTAACAGTATAGTTCAGTTGGGCATCATTCAGAGTGTGACTAGCATAAGAGATAACATGGGGCTTCTTATCAACATGGTGTCTTAGAACAATCTCAACAGCATAATTAGATGCATCACATATCAACTCAAATGGTTCTCCTCGAATAAGAGGGTAAAGAACGGAGCAGAGGTTAAGGATTCCTTAAGCTTAGTAAATGCCACTAGATACTCCTGAGAGAAGTGAAATGGTACATCCTTGGATAACAAGTTAGTCAAGGGGCTTGCTACTTACTAAAGTCCTTAATGAAACTACTATAGAAGCTAGCATCTCCAAGGAAAGACCTCACCTCTTTCACATAAGTGGGAAGGGAAAGATTAACAATCAGATCAGTATTAGCCTTATCTACCTCAATTCTATCTCTAGAAATAATGTGGCCTAAGACTATCTCCTTTTAACTATGAAGTGACATTTCTCACAGTTCAAAGTTAAGTTTTTCTCCGTACACCTTTCTAACAATTTTCTCATATTAGACAAACAATCATCAAAGGAAGACCCAAACATATAAAAGTCATCCATGAAAATTTCCGTGCATTGCTCATCTAGATCTGAGAAAATGGAAATCATGTATCTCTAAAAGGTCGCAGGGATATTGCACAGTCCAAAAGACATTCTTCTAAAGGCATAAGTCCAAAATGGACAGGTGAAAGTAGCCTCCTCCTGATCGTCAGGAGCAATAGAGATTTGAGTATAACCAGAATATCCATCTAAAAAGCAATAGAAGGAATGTCCAGCCAATTTCTCTAACATTTGGTTAAGGAGGAAAAGAGGAAAATGGTCTTTCCTAGTAGCAGCATTCAATTTTCTATAATCTGTACAGACACGGCACCCAGATTGAACTTGAATAGGGACTAACTCATTCTTGTCATTCCTAATCACGATAATATTGGTCTTCTTAGTAACAACTTGAACAGGCCTAACCCACTGACTATCAGAAATCAGATAAATAATCCCATGGTCTAACCACTTCAGTACTCCCTTCCTAACTACTTCCTGTAGAGTTGGATTCAGACGCCTTTGGCGGTCATGGTAGGGCTTAGCATTGTCCTCTAAATGAATTTTGTATTGCACAATGGAAGGACTAATACCCTTGATGTCCCTTAAAGTCCAACCTATGACTTCCTTGTTCTCTCTAAGTAGGATAATCAGTTTGTCCTCTCTGTCCCGGTCTAGGTCAGAAGCAATAATGACAGGTAAGGATTCATCGGTTCCTAAGAATACATACTTAAGAGAGTTAGGAAGAGGTTTCAATTCAAGTGAAGGAGGGAAAATAGATTTAGGAGCAGATCCAGAAACAGTAGTAAGCAGGCAGTCAATAGTAGATCACAAGTCATCGAACTCAAACACATCATATTTAGGCTCATCATCAATATAAAATGACTCATATTCAGCAGCAAATATATCATCAAAGTCATCATCAAATATATAATCCCCTACCCAGTTAAGAGTACAAAACTCCATATCATCAAAACCAAAAGGTTGTCTTTGCATGTTAAAGATGTTGAATTCTAAGGTCATGTTGCTAAATGACAGTCTCGTCATACCATTCCTACAATTAATGAGGGCATTGGTAATAGCCAAGAAAGAATGCCCTAGAATCACAGGGACTTGACTCGCTAAATTGGATACTTTCTCAGTTTTAATCACAACAAAGTCCACAGGGTAAATGAATTCACTAACTCTAATTAGCAGATCCTCAACTATATCACTAGGCAACCTGGTCAATCTATCAGCTAATTGAATGATCATTTTGGTATGTTTTAACTCACCTAGCCCTAGCCTCTCATACTCAGTAAAGGGTATTAAGTTGAGACTAGCCCCTAAATCAAGCAAAGCTCTGTGAGTAAGCGAGTCCCATATGACCATAGAAATAGTAGGGTATCCGAGGTCCTTATACTTCACTACGATCTGGTAAGAAAGGATAGAACTAGCATCAGAGGCTAAGAACGCCTTTTAGGGACACTAGTAGATCTCTTGGTCATGCACAGCTCCTTTGAAAACCTAGCATATGGAGGCATCTGCTGAATAGCATCGGGTAAAGGAATGTTGATTTTGACTTAAGAGAATGTCTCTCCTATCTTCTCAAAATGAGCTTGGTCTTTCCTTTTTAACTTGTGGGGAAAAGAAGGGTTATGGACTTTCTCAGCAGGAAAAGGAGAAGAAGAACCCTTAGGAGGAGAAGAAGAACCCTTAGGAGGAGAAGAATCAGATGACTCTCCTTAGGCTCATTTTCCTCAGAAGGTGACTCAGGAGGTAAAGGAGTATCACAATCATTAGGGACACTATTAGTAGCATCCCTTGACCTACTGGATGAATTAGTTTCTGAACAAGAAGAAGAAGAAGAAGAAGAAGAAGAAGAAGAAGAATTTTGGAAGAATTGGTGAGGATACATACAGGGTTCGTTAGGATTTCTTACTTGGTTATCAATCTCTCGACCAGATCAAAGAGATATAATTGCATTTACTTTCCTCATCGGCTCACTAGGGTTAGCACCAGAAGAAGAGGAGGCATGATCCTTAGGGTTCATCTCAGGTCAACTTGGAAAAGTATCTGACTGTCTAAAAGATGACGCTAATTGGAAAAGCTGCTCAGTTATCATTTTCATCATTTTTATATTAGCATTAATCATTCTCTCCACATTACTATTAATTCTCCTATCAATTTAGCAATGTCAGTATAACCAGGAAGATATTGAATGTGAGCTATAGGTGGTGGAGGTCTAAGTGCATTGGGCACACCTGAAAAAGTCGGTCTCTAAACAGAATTCGAGGGATAGGAGATGGGCTTAGAGTTGTTTCCGGAAAACACTCTAGGATGGGAGTTAGAAATCACAGCATTTGGGCCACTACTCTAAGAAACGTTAGGGTGATTTCTCCACCCTGGATTGTAATAAGGGGAAAATGGGTCGTTTTTTGATCTTTGGAGGGTCATACGTGCTTGCTCTTGTCTAATTGCTAACTAGTGAATAAAACAAGGACAAGCACTCAAAGAATAATCTAAGGCCTAACAGTGAGAACAGGACACCATAGAAGTCTGGGATATCTGGGGAATCTGGAAAGATAACCCCTTTAACATGTTTTCCAAAACAGCAATCTTAGACTCTAAGTGACTTATATTAGAGACAAAATGCAACCCACCCCTTGCAAACCTAGAACTTAAGCTGTCATCACCAGCGGTTTCCCACTGCATGGTCTTCTTAGCTAAGAGCAGCAGTGACGCTCTTAGAAAGAAAGCTACCCTGACACATGGACTCTACCATAAATTTAGTCTATTTGTCAAGTCCTTCATAAATAATCTGGCACAAACGTACTTGATCTAAACCACGATGGGGACACTGGGCCAATAAATTTTTGAACCTATCAAAATATTTTCAAAATGATTCCCTGTCTAGTTGCACAAATTGATTAATCTCATTCTTTAACTTAACAATCTTGGCATTAGGGAAATATTTTCTTAAGAACAATCTCACAAAATCATTTCAAGAAGTAACAAAATTAGCAGCCAAGCCATACATCCATGTTTAGTAGAATCTTTCAAAGTAAAAAAGAATCATTTTCATTCGCCTAACATCAATAGGGATATTAGGAAAATGCATCATAGAACACACTTCTTCGAATTCCTTCAAAAATAAATCAACATCCTCTAAACCTGTGAATTTATGGAGCATTTGAGTATATGGAGGTCTTAATCTGAAAGTCACATTTGGTCCTAAGTCAGGCATACTGAAACAAGATGGCAAAGCAGTTCTAGGAGAATGGAAAATATCACTCAAAAAACTTTCTTGTGCCATTTCTTCTAATTCAGGCCTGGGTTTCGGTTCGAGGTTCTAAGTCATAGTCAGGTTCACTCCTAATAAGTCTATTATTTTTAGGATCTCTAATCCAACCAGTCATATAAATCCCATGCCCTCATCAAAGGATCTATTTGTGGTCTTCTTCTTTTTCTAATTTTTCTAATTTTTGATTTTTATTTTTTTCTTCTCTTTTAAAACACAAAACAAAATCAAAAAGTAAATCAAACCTAAAAACAATATAAAAACAGAAAATGACCAAATCTAAAAACAAAAACATAAACAAAAATAAACTAGAAGAAAATCGAAAATAAACTAAAGCCTAAACAACCCAATTCTAAAAATAAAATTACGATAGAAAATAAGACTCCTAAAATCATAACTCTATGCACAGTAAATTCAACACAATCACTAGGGACATGAATGTATTTTTTTTGAATTTTTTGTCCCCGAACTATGCAGAATATTGCAAACAGATTATAAGTTTTAAAATTCACAGAAAATTCCAGACAGTCTGAAATGTTCCAAAAAAATTCACACAAACTCTAAACATTATGCTGAATCCACAAAAAATATCAGCACAGCAAAATCACACCAAAAGTGCTCCAAACAATTCAAACAGAATCTAAAACTGATAAAAATCCTGCACTGTGTTGCTTTTTTTTCCCATTAGTTCTGCCTTGTTTCTTTTTGCTGCACATAAACGAAATTGGTTAGTACAGTTTTTTCAACGGTAGATAACCTCTTAAAATCAAAATGAAACTAATCTAAAAAAAAATCAAAATACTAATTCAATTCAAAAATAAAAAATAATCTAAACTAAATTACTAAAACTAAATAAAAACTCAATCAAAACCAAAAATCACAATTATAAACCTAAAACAAAAACGAGTCAAATCACTGAAATAACTAAACTACGACCTGACGCAATCAAATTTCACAAATTTATCTCCGACAATGGTGTTAAAAACTTATTGTACTTTCTGCAAATATACGGTTTATCATTGTAATACTTGAGGGTGTAGATCCTTAGGGATGATTGCGAAATTCGATTACTACTCAACTAAAGTAAACTTCTCAATCAACTCTCAAACAAATTTAAACCAATGATCTAGATTAACATTGGCATCGTGCAAGCTACATAAAGGTCAACTTATAAAAGCACTCCAACAAATGAGAAATGGCAGAGAGTTAGCACAAGTAAATAAGAAATCAAAGTATTGGACAATGACTTGAGCACTGGACTCAGGTGTAAAATAGTAACCTCAGCACAAGCAAGAGCAATCCTAAACCCAAAACATCGTACCAGAGCCAAAACCTATCTCGAATTATGGCTGGAGGAGGATCAATCACATAAGGACTCGGAACCAAAATGCATTCAATTTCAAAATTCAAATGTAATTTCCAAGCAATCCAACACACCCAAGTTCCAAAATTAATCAATTTGAGAACTAATACCTAATTTTGAAACTGGAAAAAAAAATGAAAATGGAAAGAGCAATTCGATCTGGAAAATTGGTATTCTGTTCTATACTACTACCCGCTCCCCCTTGCTTATTAACCATCTTCTCTGCGCCCCCCGAAACTAAAATCCCCCTCGCCCGTTCATTGTCCCATTTCATTCTCTCAATAAAAGCTTGAAATCGCTATTTGATGGTGGTGATGAATAACGAGCAAAGTTAATGAATTAATAGGAATAATGAAAGAAGAGAGCTAATCGACAATTGTGGTTATGGAAAATGAATGGTTGAAGAGAAAGAGGGAGCAGGGACAATGGGGGCTTCGGATTCTGGGTGTAACAAGTAGAGAGAAAAAGACGTAGGTGAATGGAGAAGACGGCTAGAGGTCACGTGGCATGCATGTGACTAGATTAATGAAGGAGAGGAAATTTAGGCAGGAGATAATGGCTAGCCCTCGGAATTGGAGATGAAGAAGGGAAAAGAAAGAACGCCGAACAAGCTAGAGAAAGGTTGACTGGGCTCAATGCTCAGCCGCAAGCAGGCTGGCTCGAGGACAGAGTGGGTGAATGGAGTGCTAAGAAAGAAGGGAGGGTATGCGGACTTGAAGTAGGCACAGGCTAGGCCTTGAGTAGACGCGAATGGAACAGGCCCGCATAAAGGGTTAAGCCGGTGTTGGGCTCATGTTTAGGTTGTGAGTTCATGTTGGGTGTTCCCTCCTATATGGAGGAAGAGGCTCAATAATATTTTTGGGTCTAATATTTTTTGTTTATCTACATTATTATGTAGATGTATGAGTCATTTATGGGTCCTATTATTTTGTCCAAAAAGGCCCAAATTGTCTCTTATTGTTTAGCTTCTCTTAGAAGCTTCAAGAATGAGCATATATAGGCGTTATTTTTCTGGCGGCAGTAGAAGAAAATTAGGGTAGAATATAGAGAGGCAAAACAGGGGGAGAGGAAGAAATACAGCAATATAACAGTTCACGTTTTGGCTCTGATCGATGACCAAACGACCTCCGATCGGTCTCAAATTTTACTATGTTGTTCCTGACACTCTCCTCTTCAAATCCAACGGTGCGATTGTCGTTTTGAGCTCTTGAAGTTGGTAAATTTGGCCCAGAATTCTCAGATACGTTTTATATTATTTACCCTTTTTTGAGTGATGTTTGTGGAGATTGAGTTGCCAAGGACTTTCCTTGATGATTGTATTGTATCTGGTTTGATCTAGAGATGAACTTTGGCTGTACCCACTTAGTTCTTTGTTGATTAGTGGAAGTTTTGGTACCGTTTGTTAACGGTCCCATGGTTTTTCCCCACATCGGGGTTTTCCACGTAAATTCTTGAGTCTTCTTATCATTTGTTGTTTTTGATTCTTGGCTGGTTCAATACTTTTGGTGTTATTTGATTGCCCTTTTACAACACAAGAGGGGAATTGGTTAATTTGCTTCTGCTTGAATTTGAGTTCATCATTGAGTTTCCCCAACAAAGTGGCATCAGAGCCGGGTTAGCTTGTTGTGGTGATTTTTTGTGTTGTTAAAATGGATGATAAATTGGGTATGCGTGGTATGGTTAATTTAAATGCCACCAATTATAGTACTTGGGAGACTCGTATGGAAGACATACTTTATGTGAAGGATTTGTATGAACGCATTTTAAATGAGAATGTCCCAACGGGTGTCACCCAAAAGGAATGGGAAATATTGGACCGTAAGGCCGTTGCTACTATTAGACAATTTGTGGATTTGAGTGTCCTGCAACATATTACTAATGAGACAAATTCTTATGCTTTGTGAAAAAAGCTAGCTGATATGTGTGAGCGAAAAAATGCCATAAGTAAAGCCTCTTTGATGAGGAAGCTTGTGAAGTTAGAGGATAAAGATGGTGGGAGTATGGTAGTTCACTTAAATGATTTTTAAGGGTTGATTAGCCAATTATCTGCAACAAAAATGACTCTCGATGATGAGTTGCAGGCTTTGTTATTACTCAGCTCACTACCTGAAAGTTGGGATACTCTTGTTGTTTCTCTTAGCAATTCAGCACCTGAAGGTAAGTTGACCATAGAAGGGGTCACATCCGCTCTACTGAATGAAGAAATAAGAAGGAAGGAAATGCGTTTCTCCTGTCAGGCAGAATCGAATGTGGTTCAGGATTCCAGTAGAGGCAGAAATAGAAATAGGGATTCTTCACAAAATAGAGACAAGTCCAGGGGGAGATCGAAATCAAAATCCATAGGCAAAATCATTTGCCATTACTGCAACAAACCGGGTCATATTCAAAAGTTTTGTAGGAAAAAGAAATGGGATAAATCTCAGGAAAGGCAAGGGAAGAATGATAATTCCGGGCACCAAACAGAGGAAACGGGTACTACTGCACTTGCTACTAGTGATGATGTATTCTTTATTGGTGACCAAGGCTCTTTGAACCTTGCTAGTGATGACTGCACTTGGGTGATTGATTCGGGTGCCTCATATCATGTTACCTCACGCCGAGAGTACTTCTCATCCTACACTAGTGGCGATTTTGGTCATGTGATGTTGGGAAATGATGGTTCATCCAAGATTATTAGTATGGGTTCAGTCACCCTAGAGACTTCCATAGGTTGCAAGTTGGTGTTAAGAGATGTTAAACATGTTCCTAACATCAGATTAAATTTGATTTCTACTGGTGTGCTCAATGATGAAGGCTTCACTAGTCAATCTGGTAGTGGAAAATGGAAGCTCATCAAAGGGAGCTTGATTGTAGCCCGAGCTAAAAAGCAGACTTCTTTGTATGTGATGCAAGCTAGAGTGTGCATAGGAGAGGCTAACATAGTTGATGATTTATCCATTAATTTATGGCACCAGAGGCTTGGTCACATGAGTACAAAAGGTATGCAGATACTTGCTAAGAAGAACCTCCTCCCCGATGTTACAGCTATGAACATGAAATCATGTGTTGATTGTTTAGCTGGAAAACAACATCGTGTTGCATTTCACACACGTCCACCTTCTACGAGGAAGAATGTGCTTGATCTTATTCATACTGATGTTTGTTCCATGGATGTTAGATCACACAGTGGTGCACAATATTTTGTGACCTTTATTGATGATTACTCTCGAAAAGTGTGGGTTTTTGTGTTAAAAAGCAAAGACCAGGTACTCCAGAAATTTCAGGAATTTCAAGCCAGAGTTGAACGTGAAATTAGCAAGAAGCTCAAGTGTGTCAGATCAGACAATGGTGGTGAGTACAGGGGGCCATTTGAAAATTACTGCAAGGCCCAGGGCATCAAGCTTAAGAAAACAGTCCCGAAAACACCTCAGTTGAATGGGGTTGTAGAGAGAATGAATAGAACAATTGAAGAAAGAGTCAGATGTATGCTCTCTCATGCAAAGCTATGGAAGTCCTTTTGGGCAGAGGCAATGTTCACAGTAGTGTACTTGATCAACCTTTCTCCCTCAGTCCCACTTGGTGGTGATGTTCCACAGAGAGCTTGGACTGGGAAAGATGTGTCTTATAAGCACCTGAGGGTTTTTGGATGCAGAGCATTTGTTCACATTCCTAGAGATGAGAGGTCCAAGCTTGATAAGAAGATAAAATAGTGTATTTTCTTGGGGTATTCTGAGGATGAGTTTGGCCACAGATTGTGGGATCCTATTGACAGGAAGGTGATCAGAATCAGAGATGTTGTGTTCTTTGAAGACCAAACAATTGTAGACTTTGACAAGTCAGGTCAAACTGAGTCTTTTTCTGTCACTAGAATACACCCAACTCCAGTTTTTCCAGATTCACCTCCTCCAGCTCAAGGGGCAGATGTGCAGGGTATTGACATCCATCGTGATGATGCTAATGATGACCATGATGATGATAATGATGATTCTGAAGATGGTGATGGAGATGGTGATGGTGATACAGCACAATAGCATGCTATTCCTACAGAACTACAGTTGAGAAGATCCACTAGACAGAGACAATCTTCCTCAAGATATCCTCCCAGTGAGTTTGTGTTATTGACAGATGAGGGAGAACCACACAGCAAGGAATGGTATAATGCCATGCAAGATGAGATGGGATCCTTACATGAGAACTACACCTATGACCTAGTGGAGCTACCTAAAGGCAAGAAAGCACTCAAGAATAAGTGGGTGTTCAGACTGAAATCTGGAGAAGATGGCTTACCACCACGCTACAAGGCAAGATTGGTGGTGAAGGGTTTCAATCAGAAGAAGGGTATTGACTGTGATGAGATATTCTCTCCAGTTGTGAAGATGTCTTCAATCAGAGTTATGCTCAGGTTAGCTGCGAGTATGGATTTGGAGATTGAGCAACTTGATGAGAAGACGACATTTCTCCATGGTGACTTAGAGGAGGATATTTACATGGATCAACCAGAAGGCTTCTAGATTAAGGGCAAGGAGAAACTAGTGTACAAGCTAAAAAAGAGCTTGTACGGTTTGAAACAAGCACCCCGTCAGTGGTACAAGAAATTTGAGTCTTTTATGACTGAGCATAAATTCTACAAAACACATGCTGATCATTGTGTGTTTGTGAAGAACTATCCTGAGGGTGACTTTCTGATTCTCCTCCTATATGTTGATGATATGTTAATTGTTGGTTCTAACACTAAGAGAATTGCTAATCTGAAGGATGTCTTGAGTAAATCCTTTGCTATAAAGGATCTTGGCCCTGCGAAATAAATTTTAGGCATGCGCATCTCACATGACAGAAAGAATAAGAAACTTTGGCTGTGACAAGAGAGGTACATTGAGAAGTTGCTTCAGAAGTTTAACATAGACAAGGCTAAACCCGTGAGTTCTCCACTTGCAGGCCACATGAAATTGAGTTCTAGTCAGTGTCCTACAAGTAAGGAAGACAAAGATGAGATGAAGAAGGTTCCCTATGCTTCAGCCGTAGGAAGTTTGATGTATGCCATGGTCTGTACAAGGCCAGACATTGCACATGCATTTGGGGTCGTTAGCAAGTTCATGTCTAACCCTGGTAGGGAGCATTGGGCAGCAGTAAAGTGGATACTATAGTATCTCAGGGGTACTTCTAGAGTTTGTTTGTGTTTTGGACCTGGACAACTTGTGTTAGATAGGTACACAGATTCAGGTATGTCAGGTGATGTTGATTCTAGTAAGTCTACCTCTGGTTATTTGATGACTTTTGCAGGGGCTGCTGTGTCTTGGCAATCAAGACTACAAAAGTGCATTGCATTGTCAACTACCGAGGATGAGTGCATTGTAGCCGTTGAAGCTGGTAAGGAGTTGTTGTGAATGAAGAATTTCCTCGAAGAGCTTGGTTTGAACCAAGAGAAGTATGCACTTCATTGTGATAGTCAAAGTGCCATCCACCTTGCCAAGAATGCTGCCTATCATTCCCGAACCAAACACATACGAAGAAGGTATCATTGGATTCAAGAAGTGATGGAAGAGAAATTGTTGCAAATTGAGAAGTTGCACACTGATCAAAATGGATCGAGCATGTTGACTAAGACTCTACCTAAGAGCAAGCTTGTTACTTGTCGTTTGAAAGCGGGTTTGATGGAACCCCCCATGTAGGAGTGAGGGGGAGATTTGTTGGGTGTTCCCTCCTACATGGAGGAAGAGGCTCAATAATATTTTTGGATCTAATGTTTTTTGTTTACCCACATTATTATGTGGATGTATGAGTTATTTGTGGGTCCTATTATTTTGTCTAAAAAGGCCCAAATTGTCTCTTATGGTTTAGCTTCTTTTGGAAGCTTCAAGAATGAGCATATATAGGTGTTATTTTTCTGGCGGCAGTAGAAGAAAATTAGGGTAGAATATAGCGAGGCAAAACAGAGGGAGAGGAAGAAATACAGTAGTACAGCAGTTCACGTTTTGGCTCCGATCGATAACCAAGCGACCTCCGATCGGTCTCACATTTAAGTATGTTGTTCTTGACACTCTCCTCTTCAAAGCCAACGGTGCGATTGTCGTTTTGAGCTCTCAAAGTTGGTAAATTCTGCCCAGAATTCTCAGATACGTTTTATATTATTTACCCTTTTTTTAGTGATGTTTGTGGAGATTGAGTTGCCAAGGACTTTCCTTGATAATTGTATTGCCTTTAGTTTGATCTAGAGATGAACTTTGGCTGTACCCACCTAGTTCTTTGTTGATTAGTGGAAGTTTTGGTACCGTTTGTTAACGGTCCCGTGGTTTTTCCCCACATCGGGGTTTTCCACGTAAATTCTTGAGTCTTCTTATCATTTGTTGTTTTTAATTCTTAGCTGGTTCAATACTTTTGGTGTTAGTTGATTGCCATTTTACAACATAAGAGGGGAATTGGTTAATTTGCTTCTGCTTGAATTTGGTTTATTGTTGAGTTTCCCAATAGTTCAAGAGGGCTGGGTCTAGCTTTCTTCTCTTCCTTTTTTCCTTCCTGGACTTGATCCAATCCTTGAATTAGTTGCTTATTTTTTCAAATTTTTCAATTCCTACAAATAAATAAAATAATATTAAAATCCCAATTTGATAATTTATTTCGAGCAATTATTAGAAAATAAAAAGGTATAAAATATCGCACTTTATGGTTGAACACGAATTTTATTTTGATTATTTTATGGCTTTGATCATCACTGTTAGAATGTATAAGGTTTTGATGATAACAAATCTAAGTGTTGTAGTAGTTGTTGTTGTTCCAAACAGGCTTTACCAACAGGGTCTTACTGCTGCTCTTCAATATATTAAAACTGCTTGACTAATGGTTTATCAAGAACAGGTACTCAAGTCAGCGATGTAAGAACAACCATGAGGAACAGGCTCTGTAAGGTGTTTTGAAGCATATCCTGTGAAGTGTTTGAAACATAAGATATAAATGCAGCTGTGACAAACAGGTTCTGTGAAGTGTTTGCAGCAAAGTCGTTCTACAAGATGACTAGTGGTTACAACAAGATGTCTTGATCTGATTTGGTTTTATATTTTTAGACTCTTGTTAATATGCCAATTAGAAAGTTTTAATTTACCACTCACTGGAAACGGTTTTGCTTTTCGGAAAATATTTCGGATCACCCTTCAGAACAACCCTGGGAACAGGGCGATCAGGGTGTTTCCCGAATAAGCTGCGAAAAACTGCTTTGCACGAATTTTATCTTTTGGATTTTGAGCAGCTTCTTCAAAGATTTGCAAGAAAGATTTTTCTATGGAGTATCTTATTCTTTACCCTAAAAAACGGTTATCAAAAATCTTAAGGATTTGCAAAATCTTTTTGAATAAAAAGAATATCCAATTTTTGGCAAGTGGATAAGGTAGTTGAGAAAAACATGGGCTAGCTGCTAAAGAACACCGCCTTATGCACGCGGTTCAGGAAGTGTTTTTCAGCTCATGTCACCTTACCCCCTATAGCTAAAGGATTCTATTTTCTCTAGGATTTTAGTTTCCAAAAATTTCAGAAATAGTTTTTCCATCCCTTGTGGGTAAAGGATTCTATATTCTTCAGATTTTTTAGTTTCCAAAAATTTGATGAATTGTTTTCCAAGCACTATAAAAGGCGGCTTCTTACAATCTTGGAGACATCGGTTTTCAAAGAGAAAAAATCTGAGTTCATGAGCTAAAACGTTTGAAAAGAAAACCGAGCCTTGTGAGTGAATTAATTGAGCTTTCAAAGTTGGCATACTAGGACTTCATTGTACCCTATATTAGCTTAGTTAAAGAAGCATTGTAATAGGGTGTTTTTCCTTTATATTCTTCTTTCACAAGAGTGAGTAGAGTGTGTGTCCAAATCAAGGGGATTTTGGACGTGGGGTAACTTGTCTTAGGGAAGACAAGTTACGTGTGTTACAAGTTGTAACAAGGTGTGTTACTATTGTAACGTGATTAGCCCGTTTAGTGAAGTGTTTAAATCCTACAGGAGGTAGGTCGTGGTTTTTAACCTCAGTTGGGCTAGAGGTGTTTTCCACGTAAAAATCCTGTGTCCATTATTTCCGCATTCAATTTTGTTGGATTTTCGCTTCTGCTTATCTCAGAAACAACCTGTGCGAACAGGGTCTAAGACTGTTTGTCAGCAACTTGCGAAAATCGGACACCACAATTCACCCCCCTCTTGTGGTTGTGTACTCTCTAATTCAACAAGTGGTATCAGAGCAGGTTCTCCTTTGAAAAGCTAACACCTTTGAGAGATCCTTGAAGATGAGTACTCCACAAGGCATGCTTGAAGGTCAATCCATAACTCGTCCACCATACTTTAATGGCCAACACTATAGTTGGTGGAAGAATAGGATGGAAAACTACATCCAAGCCGAGGACTATGAGTTGTGGATGCTCATCAAGCATGGACCACTCATCCCTAAGAAAACAACTGAAGATGGAAAGTCAATCCCCAAGGAGCCTAAGGAGTTCAATGCTGAAGATTACAAGATGATGGAGAAGAATGCCAAGGCCAAGAAACTCCTATATTTTGGCCTAGGTCCTGATGAATATACTCGCATATCTGAATGTGAGTCGGCTAAAGAAATCTGGGATGCTTTGCAAGTAGCTCACGAAGGGACCAACCAAGTAAAGCAATCCCGGATTAAATTGCTTATGAGAAAGTATGAGCTGTTCGAGATGGGTGATCGGGAAAGTGTGATGGACATGTACACTCGCTTCACTCACATAACGAATGAGTTGAAATCCTTGGGAAAATCCTTCACCACCGAAGAATTGGTAAGGAAGATCCTAAGAATTTTAGCTCATTCTTGGGAAGCGAAAGTAACGGCCATCCAAGAAGCTAAGGACATGAACAAGATCACCCTAGATGAGCTGATTGGCAACCTCCAAACATATGAACTTAGGAAATATTCTCAACAGAAAGATGAGACAAAGAGAGAACGAGGTCTTGCACTAAAGGCCTTAGAAGATGATTCTGATTCTGAGGAGGAGGAGATTGCCATGATGACTCAAAAATTTAAGAAGTTCTTCAAGAAAGTCAAAGAAAACATCAAAAGGAAGGACTTCGGCAAAGCCAGGAACACCCCTCGGGAACAGTTCACTGGGTGTTTCAAGTGTGGTAAGCTGGACCACATTGTGAGAAACTGCCCACTGCACAAGGAAGAACAAGAACCCGAACACCCCAGAAAACAGGGGAGGAAACAGGGTGTAAGCAGCTCAGCGAAAAGATTCTCAAAAGCTATGCTCGCGGCCTGGGGAGATTCAAGTGAGGATGAGGAAGGGTCTGAAGCTGGGGAAGCTGATGTAGCACTCATGGCAAGGAGTGACACTGATTCAGATGATGGGTCAACGGATAGTCTGACTCAACTCAAGAACAAGGTACGTGGTCTAAATAAATCAACTCTTGAGAAATTAGTGTACAATATAATGGATATATGTGCTGAATTAAAAGGGGATGTTCGAGATTTAGAACTTGAAAATGAAACCCTTAAATTAGAAAAGCTTGAAGTTGACAAAGAGACTCTTGCCTTGCATGAAAACATCAATGTGCTTAAAGAAACTCTACTCATGAAAGAAGAGACTTGTTCCACTAAACTGACTGAGCTAGAAAAAGAATCTCTTGACTTAAAAGGTAAGGTCGAGTCTTTGCTGGAAGAAAACAGAAACTTGCTTGAAAAATAAAACACTTAGAATCGGACCTTGCCACAAACAAGCTCTGGAACAGGTCCTCAAGGGCGTTGGAATGGTTAAACACTCATCATAGTCAAAATAGAAGAGGACTAGGTTTTGTGCCTAAGATGACCTACCCAGTGAATAACAAATATGTGGGATTACCTGAAAATATTGTTTGTTTTCATTGTGGTAAAACGGGGCATTATCGATATGCTTGTCCTATAAGAAAGTATGCCATTAAAAAGAACTCAGTGCATGTAAAACAAATGTGGGTTAGGAAAGATGAGATTTACACGTCTAAAGGAATGGGACTCAAGTGGATCTGGGTTTCCAAAACTAACCCTTGATTTGTTTTGCAGGCTGAAGTGAGAGAGAACAATCCAGCAAACAGTGCAAGAAACAGTCTAGGGAACAGGCAGCTGTGGTATGTTAACAGTGGGTGTTCGAGGCATATGACTGGTGAAAAATCCAATTTTCTCTCACTTACAGCATCAGAAGGAGGGAGTGTGGCATTTGGAAACGGCAAATCTAGGACAATTGTCGGTATAGGTAAGATAGGTGAGTCACTCTCCCATTCAATTGACAATGTTTATTTTGTGGATGGTTTAAAACACAACTTGCTAAGTGTGTCCCAACTGTGTGACAAAGACAACCTAGTAGTGTTCTCTCCAACACGTTGTTTGGTTGTAAACATGAACACAGGAGATGTTGTGTTGAGGGGGAAGCAACACAAAAATGTTTATAAAGTGTGTATTTCTACTCTTCCCCAAAATAATTTGACTTGTTTGAGTGCCTTAAAAGATGATGTTATGCTTTGGCACAAAAGACTAGGTCATGCAAGCCACTCTCTTTTGAACAAACTTGTAACCAAAGATTTAGTAGTTGGCTTACCTTCCATCAAATTCAATGATGACAAGGTATGTGATGCATGTGCCAAAGGCAAACAAGTCAAAAATTCATTTAAGTCTAAAAAGTGTATAAGCACTACTCGACCCCTTGAATTAATACATATGGATCTATGTGGTCCAATGAGGATCATGAGCCGAGGTGGCAAGAGGTATGTGCTTGTGATAGTGGATGACTACTCTCGTTTCACTTGGACTTTGTTTTTGGCTTCTAAAGATGAAACTTTTGAAAAATTTCTTGCTTTCATTAAAAAGACTGAAAAGAGGGTAGGACACTCTTTGGTATGCATAAGGTCTGACCATGGTACAGAATTTGAAAATTCGAGCTTTATTGACTATTGTAATGAGCATGGTGTTGATCACAATTTTTCAGCTCCAAGAACACCCCAACAGAACGGGGTGGTAGAGCGCAAAAATCGTACTCTAGAGGACATGACTAGAACAATGCTTGTTGCTAGTGGTCTTCCTAAAAATTTTTGGGCTGAAGCTTTAAACACATCATGTTACATTATAAATAGATGCATGATTAGACCTGTTCTTAACAAAACTCCTTATGAGATCCTCAAAGGAAGAAAACCAAATATTTTGCATTTGAGAGTTTTTGGGTGTAAATGTTTTGTGCATAATAATGGAAAGGATGCCTTAGGGAAATTTGATCCAAGGAGTGACGAGGCAATATTCCTCGGTTACTCCTCACATAGTAAGGCATACAAAGTGTTTAATAAGAGAACCTTGTGTGTTGAACAAAGTGTGCATGTGCTTTTTGAAGAAACTAACTCTCTAAGTGAGAATGATGCACAGGAGGAAGACCTCGAACTAGGTCTTGTTAAAAAAGACATGCTGTTTCAAGATGAACCAGGTAAGGATCAACCTGAGAGATCAAGGCCTGAAGCTGTTCTTCAGGAAGGTAGGCAGGGTGTGAACCAAACAGGGGGAAACAGGGTGGAACCCTATTCGGGACAACATCAGCCGAACCCTTCTGAGATAATTTCAGGAACAGGCTCCCAAACAGGCTTGGGAACAGGTCCTGAACTTGTTTCGCCAAGTATTCCAGCTAGGATGGAGAGCATATCTGTGAACCCACTTTCACCACGATCATGGAAATACCAAAGTTCACATCCTCTTGATCAAATTTTGTCTGATATTAATGCAGGAGTTCAAACTAGATCTAGGCTTAAAAATTTCTGTGCTTTCTATGCTTTTCTCTCAAAAATTGAGCCTAAGAATATTAATGAAGCTCTTGCAGATTCAGATTGGGTCACAGCTATGCAAGAAGAACTCCATCAGTTCGAAAGAAACAAGGTATGGCACCTTGTGCCACGGCCAGAGGATAGAACAATCATTGGAACCAAGTGGGTGTTCCGTAACAAGCTAGATGAGTGCGGAACAGTCACTAGGAACAAGGCCCGGCTGGTGGTTCAAGGCTACAACCAAGAAGAGGGAATTGATTATGAAGAGACTTTTGCACCTGTTGCAAGGATGGAAGCCATTCGAATCTTGATAGCTTTTGCAGCCCACATGGAGATCAAGTTATATCAAATGGATGTTAAAAGTGCGTTTCTAAATGGGTACCTTAAAGAGGAAGTGTATGTCAAACAACCCCCCGGTTTTGAAAGTGATGAATTTCCTAATCATGTTTTCAAACGTGACAAGGCACTTCATGGTTTAAAACAAGCTCCTAGAGCTTGGTATGAGCGGTTGTCAAGCTTTTTATTGGAAAATAATTTTGCAAGAGGCAAGGTAGACAATACCTTGTTTCTAAAATCTAAGGGGGAACATTTGTTGATTGTCCAAGTATATGTCGATGACATCATATTTGGTGCAACTCATCATGAATTGTGCAATGAATTTTCAAAAATGATGAGGAGTGAGTTTGAAATGAGCATGATGGGTGAGCTTAATTTCTTTTTAGGCTTGCAAATCAAGCAAACTTCAAACGGCACCATGATCCATCAACAAAAGTATATTAAGGAATTACTTAAGCGTTTTGGGATGGAGTCAGCCAAGCCCATTGATACTCCCATCTCTCCTTCAACTAGGTTGGTAATGGATGATGGTAGTCCCTCAGTTGAGGAGAAATCCTATAGGGGCATGATAGGGTCACTCTTATATCTAACTGCTAGTAGACCTGACATTGTTTTTAGTGTTGGTCTATGTGCACGTTTTCAGTCAAACCCTAAAGAAACTCATCTAAAGGCTGTTAAAAGGATTTTTAGGTACTTAAGACATACACCTGATCTAGCCTTATGGTATCCTAAAGGTTGCAACTTTGATCTTGTTGGGTATGCTGATGCTGATTACGCAGGTTTCTTGGTTGATAGGAAAAACACCTCAGGTATGGCTCACTTTCTTGGACCTTGTTTGGTATCTTGGGCAACCAAGAAACAACTCTCTGTTGCCTTGTCCACAGCAGAAGCTGAGTATGTGGCAGCTGCATCTTGTTGTGCTCAGTTATTATGGATAAGACAACAACTCAAGGACTTTTGTGTTGACATAGGATGCATTCCTATTTATTGTGACAATACAAGTGTAATTAACATTGCCAAAAATCCATGTCAACACAAAAGAACAAAACATATTGACATTCGTCATCATTTCTTGAGAGACAATGTTGAAAAGGGAGTGATCTAATTGAATTTTTGTGCGACTGAAAATCAAATTGCTGATATATTCACAAAAGCATTGAGTAGTGAACAATTTGAAAGGAATAGACTCGAACTAGGCTTAATTAGAACAACCTGACCAACCTGTTCTCTCTCCCTGTTTGCAAAATTTAAAAGTGACGGGTACAACATGTTAAATTTTTGTTTGCAATCAACTTGTGTGCTATGTTTAGCATATGTGAGGTTTGCAACTTGCTGACACTCGTTGAGGTCTAATGAGATTGCCCTTATTGTCCAATGTTACCGAGCAAGTAACCTCAAGAACAAGCATCAGGAACAGGTACGCCTCTTGTTTGTCAAATGTGTGCAACAAATTGAAAACTGCTAATCTCTTCCCGAGGCGTGCGCAATAAATGCTAAAGTCCGTTGCAAAAACGAGCAAAATCTTTTAAAGATTTCGCACGTCTCTCTCTCCCTTTAAAGCTCTTGCTCAATCTCTCACCTCCACCGAAACTCTCTTGCTTTGAAACTCTGTTCAAGAAACCCTAATCTCTCTCCTTCCTCTGAAAAATGGCGTTCCCCATTAGCTTCGAGAGCTCTTCGACCTTGACCCAGGGCAACCAGACACAGGGCACAGCCTTGCAAACAGCCACAGCCCTGTTTGCACCTACACAATTTCTGACGGCCCTCATGGAAGGTAAAAATACTGAACCTCCTCGACCCATTGCCTATAAACCTTTTGGGTTTTTGAAAAGTATCGACCTTAGAACAATGAATTTGAAATTGGAAGACATCCCGTACAAATTTGGGTGGGAATTGATTTTGTTTGGTGAAACGAGCGCATGTCAACCCCAAGAACTTGTTGGGGCATCTGAAAGAGAAATTGGGGCTTTAGATGAACTCTTGGACCATGGGTTAGATGACATCAATTCGTTTGGGCTGTTTCCTAAGCAGGAAACAGGGTCAGAAACAGGGCCTGAAGTTTTTAGGGATGACCTAGGGGAGGATTTGTCAAAAGAAGAAGGGGGAAGTAGTGGTCAAATGGAGGAGTCTCCTGTTAAGCCTGCACAAGCCACACCGGTAACACAAACCGGTGAGAAACGCAAAAGGTACAAAATTGTGGCTAGGCGTGCTAGAGTACCAAGAACACGACCACCATCAAGGCCTAAAAGCGGCCAGACTGAAGCGCCCTCAAAAAGTGAACCCCCTGTCAAACCAAAACCACAAATCCCCTCTTCGGCCAAACCCACAAACAGACCCACAAGAAAATCAGCCCGAATAGCTTTTCACTCCACTCCTCGTCCTGCCAAACAGTCAGCCCCTGTTGTTGAGGAGATTGATTCCTCCTCTGAGCCTTCATCAGATAGCGACACTGAGAACACTGCCTTCAAACAGGGCACGCCCGTGTTCTCAGAGTCCTCAGAGGATAAGCCTCTTCCTATACCAAAACCATCACCCCTCAAAACTCCCAAGAGAAAAGCCTCCCTCAAACATGCCTCCACCCAAGACCCTCCTACTGAGCCCCAACCTAAACGAGCCAAGAAATCTACCCCGTCTGCAATCTCAGCCAAACTTACCCAATTGATTCAGAGATGGGTTGTCAGGGGCAAAATTATAAAGGTCAAGTATTTTGAGAAACAGGGTCTGGGGGTGTTTCTGCACAAGCTGCGTGCACAGGGGTGGTATGAGTTGTTTACAAACACCCAGCTGGGGTGTTCTGTACATGAGTTGGCAGAGTTCTATGCCAACTGCACTGTCACCGAAGGAGTGGTGATAAGTATTGTTAATGGGAAGCAGCTTTGCTTTAATGCGAAGATATTAGGGGACATTCTGGGGATTCCCTCCACAGGCTTTGATATATATGTAAGGGAAGACAAGACTATTCTAGGGACAGCCAGGCTGCTGGAACTCGCCCAGAAATTTAGCCAGCAACCAAGCCTGCAAACACCCAAGTCTGTGAAGAAAGGGGACATGACATCACTCCATCAACTAATATTTTGGTTTATCATCAAGAATGTCATCCCCAGAGGACAGGGTCGCAATCTTGCTGATGCCATGGATCAGTGTTTAATGGATCTGATGGACACGGAAGTGCAAATTAACCTTCCTGCCATCATGATTCGATATATTGCAAGAATTGCAAACACCTCTAGGGAACATGACCTCGGATACGGCTTCTTTCTGACTAGTGTGTTTGAGCACTTTGGGGTGACACTGCAGAAGAAGGTGGGCGCTCAGTTCATTGATGAGATCAGGAGTAACACCCTTATGGGGTATGGGTATGCTTTGATTGAAGGGTCTGCCTCAGAACAGGGGACCAGAACACCCCGTCCTCCTATTCCTGGCAGTTCCTCAACCAAGCTTGAGGCTGCTTTGGAAGAAAACTCTCGCCTCAGTACTGAGCTTAACGCTGTAAAGGCTGCCCTGGACGAGGAAAAAGCTTTAAATGCAAAACTCCATGCAGATCTCCTCGCCCTTCTCTCTTCACTTTCAGCAAAATTTTCTCCTTCTGCTCCTTGAACACCCCTCATGAGCTGTTCCCATCTGTTGTTCTCATAGCCTATTCTCACTTCTCTTGGTGAATCAGTTTGTACTCTGTTGCACTCTTTTGATGAATGACAGGATATCTTGTTTTTTGATTGGCTTTGCCTTGCTTGCTTTTTGTTGTGAATTGCTTGTGTGTGACTAGGATGGCCAATCTCATTACCGTACCAACACACTTGAGTGTATCGCCTGTTGCCTTTCCTCCATTACCCAAGTGGTGGTGATAGCAAACACCCTCTGTTTGACTGTTCGCCCCTACTTTTTAATGATGCCAAAAGGGGGAAGATAGGATGACCAATATTGTTTTAGTTTTGCCATGGACGAGTTAAATTTCTTACACTCTTTCGATACTGACTGCTTCATGTGAATTGTCGGTCCTATAAATAATTGGCACTAATCACTTCAATTGTCCTTGAAAGTCAATATGGTCACTTGGTTTGTCATCATCAAAAAGGGGGAATTTGTTAGAATGTATAAGGTTTTGATGATAACAAATCCAAGTGTTGTAGTAGTTGTTGTTGTTCCAAACAGGCTTTACCAACAGGGTCTTACTGCTGCTCTTCAATATATTAAAACTGCTTGACTAATGGTTTATCAAGAACAGGTACCCAAGTCAGCGATGTAAGAACAACCATGAGGAACAGGCTCTGTAAGGTGTTTTGAAGCATATCCTGTGAAGTGTTTGAAACATAAGATATAAGTGCAGCTGTGACAAACAGGTTCTGTGAAGTGTTTGCAGCAAAGTCGTTCTACAAAATGACTAGTGGTTACAACAAGATGTCTTGATCTGATTTGGTTTTATATTTTTAGACTCTTGTTAATATGCCAATTAGAAAGTTTTAATTTACCACTCACTGGAAACGGTTTTGCTTTTCGGAAAATATTTCGGATCACCCTTCAGAACAACCCTGGGAACAGGGCGATCAGGGTGTTTCCCGAATAAGCTGCGAAAAACTGCTTTGCACGAATTTTATCTTTAGGATTTTGAGCAGCTTCTTCAAAGATTTGCAAGAAAGATTTTTCTATGGAGTATCTTATTCCTTACCCTAAAAACGGTTATCAAAAATCTTAAGGGATTTGCAAAATCTTTTTGAATAAAAAGAATATCCAATTTTTGGCAAGTGGATAAGGTAGTTGAGAAAAACATGGGCTAGCTGCTAAAGAACACCGCCTTATGCACGCGGTTCAGGAAGTGTTTTTCAGCTCATGTCACCTTATCCCTTATAGCTAAAGGATTCTATTTTCTCTAGGATTTTAGTTTCCAAAAATTTCAGAAATAGTTTTTCCATCCCTTGTGGGTAAAGGATTCTATATTCTTCAGATTTTTTAGTTTCCAAAAATTTGATGAATTGTTTTCCAAGCACTATAAAAGGCGGCTTCTTACAATCTTGGAGACATCGGTTTTCAAAGAGGAAAAATCTGAGTTCATGAGCTAAAACGTTTGAAAAGAAAACCGAGCCTTGTGAGTGAATTAATTGAGCTTTCAAAGTTGGCATACTAGGACTTCATTGTACCCTATATTAGCTTAGTTAAAGAAGCATTGTAATAGGGTGTTTTTTCTTTATATTCTTCTTTCACAAGAGTGAGTAGAGTGTGTGTCCAAATCAAGGGGATTTTGGACGTGGGGTAACTTGTCTTAGGGAAGACAGGTTACGTGTGTTACAAGTTGTAACAAGGTGTGTTACTATTGTAACGTGATTAGCCCGTTTAGTGAAGTGTTTAAATCCTACACGAGGTAGGTCGTGGTTTTTAACCTCAGTTGGGCTAGAGGTGTTTTCCACGTAAAAATCCTGTGTCCATTATTTCCGCATTCAATTTTGTTGGATTTTCGCTTCTGCTTATCTCAGAAACAACCTGTGCGAACAGGGTCTAAGACTGTTTGTCAGCAACTTGCGAAAATTGGACACCACAATTCACCCCCCTGTGGTTGTGTACTCTCTAATTCAACAATCACCCTGATCACCCCTAGGGTGATTCAACTAGCCAAATTGGGTCAATATAATTATTCTTCAAACATAATATCGATAAATTAAAATATACACATATGTGTCTAAAGAAAAATGCATAAAATATACACATAAATCACACTTTCACAATATTATATAGATCAAAGTTAGTTGCAGAAAATCTCGGATGTTACATCATTTCCCTTTTAAAATAAGCTTCGTCCTTGAAACTTACCATCACTAATTTTTTTGATCTCAAGTTCCATGTCAAGAATAGTCACATTGCAAATCAAGGTCATGCATACCATGGATAACACACAGAATCATATATATAAACATCGTCCGATAGAGGATCAATCACATGCATACACAAGCCTTATAGGTCAGGTCGGAGGATTATTGCTCTCATACCACTTTTGTAATGGCCCAGCCCAAAGGTGGTAGGCACGTCACCACCATGGATGGTCGATTCGGAAAACCAATAAGGCTCTGTAAACTTCTTAACCTTACCTAACCTATTAGAAGACAAGCGTGGGGGAAGCCTTGACTGGAATCTAGTTAAATTTTAATGGGATGATCTAAAACAACCATTTTTATACATACTTATACCATACATATAATGGGGTGATGCATGGTGAATTCCATTTGTCTAAATAAAGTAATGAAATGCATGTAGATAAGCCTAATGGATGTTGAAGACCAATTTCTCCAAAGATGAACCAGCAGAGCAAGAGAGAGAATTCCCAAATAAAGAAGGCCTCTAATGGAGTAGATTCAACACTTGTAATAGGTAGCAAGTAGATAACTAAACCTATCCTCTAATCCTTTAAATCCTTAGCATAAAGTATTAGGTTAAAGGGAAGACTCAAATCACCACCCTCCTAAGAGAGAAAAAGAATTTGAGATTTTGAGGAAAATCAAGTTTCATACTCTCGTATCATTCATCAAATCTTATTTTTCATGGACATAATTGGGTCTGTAAATACCCAATGAGAGGGAGAATTAACTGTACATTAGTGGAGCAAGTCGATCAATAGGAGGCTTACAAAATATCCTAGGAAAGTAAGTTAAGATGCTTGAGATAATTACAATCACTATGAGCTGTATTCTCCAAGATTCATCCTCCATCTTCTATAGAGCCTTGAGTAGGCTCTACTCCTTCAAGTAAGGTGATGTCACTTGTCAACTCTTCCCTTGTGTATAAAGAATCATCTCATGTTGATTAATCTCTAAAATTACAGTCATAACCTCCTCAATTAAGCATCAGAACCGTGTATTTTCTGGTTTTGGACCAACCCTTACTAGGTATTTAGCCCATAACTTCCTCAATACTTGGAGTTTGAGTGTGATTCAAGACTTGTCAGAAAATAAACATTTAGGGCTTTCCATCCATGCATAACTTGCAAAAATTGGAGCTCATTTGCCTTGTTAAATTGGAGCTAGAAGTAAAGTAAGTTATTCTACACAGAAACTTAAAATGAGCTAATAATGTGGTTTTGGGAGGATTAAGTAATTAACTCCTTATTTAGGGCTACTATTGGCCCAACCACCTTTCTTAACCCTACTTGTACCTTCTTAAGGCCCCAAGTTAATATTGACCTAGGGGGACCAAGGCCTCGACCTAGGTCAATATTGGGCCAACTCAGTTCAAGACCCTCACTAGTGAGAGTAGACCCGAGCTCGAGAGTTGCTCTACATCAACCCCTCCCCTTTGAAGAGGATTTATCCTAAAATCTTCACCATGTTCTTCATTGCCTTCAAGGTAAGGGGTGAGATCCCCAACATTAAAGCTGGCGGATATTTGCATATCTCCTGGAAGATCAATCTTGTATGCATTCTCTCCCACCTTTTGCACCACCTTGTGTGGACCATCTCCTCTAGCCATAAGCTTGTTCTTCCTTTTTGAGGGAAACTTTTTCTTCCTCAACTATAACCACACAAGATCACCTGGTTTAAACTCAAGGTGTGGGCATTTCTTATTGGCCTTTTGCTTGTATTGCTCGTTCACTTTCTCAATTTGCGCCCTCACCTACTCATTTAGCTTCTTCATTTTTGAAGCTCTTGTTTTGGCCTCAAAACTCACCCTTGATTCTTAAGAAATATGAATAAGATCAATGGGAGCAAGCGGGTTAAAACCATAGCACACTTTAAAGAGAGAGTGAGAGGTAGCATAGAAAGGAGCCCTATTGTAGGCAAATTCGATTGGCATAAGCAAGCTTGACATCCCAATCCCCTAAACTCGTACTCACCATACCCCTTAGCAAGGTTGTGAGAGTTCTATTTGTCACTTCTATTTGTCCATCGGTCTGAGGATGACAAGTAGTGCTAAAAAGCAACTTAGTCCCCATAGGGACCTCTAAAAGTGAACAAGAAATTTGGCATCCCTATTCGACACAATGGTTCTTAGATTACTATGGAGTCTCACAATTTCTTGAAAGAAGAGATTCGCAATATAGGTAGCATCATCACTCTTGTGGCATGCAATAAAGTGATCCATCTTGAAGAATCGATCCACCACTACCATGATAACATCTTTTCTCCGAGGGGTTCTTGGAAGGGCCACAATGAAATCCAGGCTAATGTCATCTGAAGGCCTTGAGGGGATGGACAGAAAAGTGTAGAGACCTTGATCGAAATGACTCTTAGCCATGTGACAAATGTTACATCTTGAGATCACCTTATGAACATCCCCACCCATCTTGGGCCAATAAAAATTTTCCTTGAGTATCCCAAAGGTCTTGTTAATACCAAAATGACTAGCTAAGGCTCCTCTATGAGCCTCCTTAACAATCAAGTCCCTTAGAAGACTGTTAGGGATACAACGCTTATTTTTTTGAATAGGAAACCATCTTGTAGAGTGAAGGAGCCAAAGTTAGAAGGATTCTCGACCACTTTCTTGAAGTCTTCATCCTCTTGGTATAGAGATTTGATTGAATGAAATCCAAGAACCTTGGCTTCAAGGACCGAAAGAAGAGCATATCTCCTTGATAAGGCATCGGCCATAACATTCTCCTTCCCACTCTTATGCTTACAAGAGAAGGTAAAAGATTAAAGGAACTCAACCCATTTAGCATACCTTGATGTTGGCCATTGATATAAGATAATGCCTTGTGATCTGAATGGTCACAAAGGCTTGGGCTTAAGGTAATGACTCCAATGTTTCAAAACTCTAACAATGGCATAGAATTTCTTGTCATAGGTGGAGTAGTTTAGCCTCAAACCATTCAACTTCTCACTAAAGAAAACTAGAGGGTGTTTAGCTTGAGTGAGAACTGTACTAATCCCAATGCCACTAGCATCACATTCAACTTCAAATAGAAGATAGAAGTTGGGAAGAGCTAAGATATGAGCTAAACAAAGCCTATCCTTGATGGTTTTAATGGCCCTTTGGGCGGCTTTTGTCCACTCAAAGTTTTTTTTTTCATGCATTCAGTCAAGAGAACCACAATGGAGCAAAATCATTGATGAACTGGCAGTAGAAAGAGGCTAACCCATGGAAACGTCGCACTTTCATGATGAAGGTAGGAGTAGGCCAACTCTTGATAGTCTCAATTTTAGATTCATCAACAAGAATTCCCTCACCGGACACAAGATAGCCAAGAAAGACAACTTGAGGAGTGAATAGTTCACGCTTCTGAAGTTTAGCAAATAACTTTTGTTGTCGCAATAATTGCAATACTTGCAAACGATGCTCCACATGAGACCTTTCATCACAACTATACACCAAAATATCATCAAAATACAAGGCAACAAACTTCCCAATGAATGGTCTCAAGACCTTATTCATGAGCCTCATGAAAGTACTAGGAGCATTAGATAGACCAAATGCATCACAAGCCACTAATGTAACCCATACTTGGTCTTAAAGGTGGTCTTCCATTCATCTCCTTCTTTCATTCTAATTTGGTGATAGCCACTCTTGATGTCAATTTTAGAAAAGACCTTGGACCTATGTAACTTTTCAAAGCATATCATCCAATCGTAGAATAGGGAATCTATACTTGATGGTGATGTAATTTATGGCCCTAGAATTAACACACATATGCGAAGTGCTATCCTTCTTAGGTACCAAAAGGGCGAGAACCAAACATGGACTCAAGCTTTCCCTAATGTATCCATGATCAAGCAACTCTTGGACTTGTCGTTGAAGCTGTTTCAACTTATTAGGATTGCACCTGTAGGTCGGCTTGTCTGGCAAAGGAGCGCCCAGTAAGAGATCAATTTGCTGCTGAATTCCTCTCAAGGGAAGGAGCCCTAAGGATAAATCATTGGGGAATACATTCTCAAACTCTTTCAAGAGTGATTGAGCTAAAGGATGCATGGGTTTCACTCTCTCACTTATGTTTGATTCTACCATAAGTAAGGCAAATAAAGGCTTGCTCTTACAAATGGCTCTCTTTACCTATGCTTCACTTAAAAATAGGCTTTTCTCACTTCCTTTCCCTAACTTAGATTTGAGGAGTTTAGGTGGAAGTAGCGATCTCAAAGTAAGATTACGACACATGTACTTAAATGCATAAGTATTGGCATGTCCATCATGAATCACGTGATTGTCAAACAACCATAGTCTAACAAGCAACAAATAACATGCATCCATGGGAAAAAATCACATAGTACTTCACCACAATATGAACCAACCGAAATTGCAATAACTGTGACACATTCGCAAGTGCACGGGTATCCTAGTATAGATTAAAAGATCGTCCTCAGGGACCAAAGTAATCTATTGAGTCAATGACCTATTGAAATTGATAAGCAATCAATCCTTTCAATGAGTCAGGTTAAATAAACTAATTAACTATTTGGAAATTCAATCAGAGTAAAGCATCTAGGAATTTGATTCACCAAGTAAAGAGTTGGATCATAGATTTAAGCATGCACTTTTCATAGACTGAATGATTCAAGGAATTACAATCGAATTGAATTTAATCATTTCTTTCCAAATGAACTAAATTACCTAAACAAATTCAACTAACACTCTCTCAAGTGCCTTTGATTTAGTCTAGGTTGAAGATCTATGAATGCTAAGTCTCCTCTTAACACGTAATTCTCTCTCGAGTTTCACTAAATCAAGTTCTATCAAGAAGTTCAAGTAATAAGTTTTACCTTTTAGTACTTCGCTCAACTACCTAACATAAGCTAGCAAAATTGGTTAAATTGCACTCACAACATTCCAATTTCAAGATAGACATAAATCATTCCAAACATGAAATAAGCACAAGATTTCAAAGATAAGGGATCCCACTATAAAACTATGGCTAACAAATTCCTAAATTGGATAAAACTACTCATATTTCTAATTCAACAAAAACAAGAGAGTTCAAGACCAAATTCAGAGGAAAGAAGAAAAACTTTATAATCATGGCAACCTTTGAATTGTGCAACAATCTTTAAGTCTCGACGAACAAAGCTTTTCCCTTCAAACCTTAAAAACTAAACTAAAAGAAAGATGTGAAAGAAGTAGTGAAAATGGCTATGGTTGCTCAAAAATTCTCCTCTTTTTTGCCTTGGAACATGCCTTTTCAGCAGCAAATGAAGCATCCCTAGCCGCACAACGAAGGAAGATGAAGAGGCTAGCAGTTACAGGCTTATCACGGTCCATGGCATCCACCACAGTTGGGCTATGGTCTTGGCTGGAACCGAATTCTTCGGCTCTTCTCTTACTCCACAGGCATGGCAACTTAGGGGCATCCATGAGAGATCAAAATACACTCGAATGAGGGTCAAATATTGGGTCAAATGGTCTAAAATTCTACAAATTTCATCAAAAAACCATATCCAAGCATAAAATGGGAATAAAAGTATAAATTAGGACATAAAACACATAATTCTCCCTAAAAATGCAGCAAAATGACCCTAAAATGATATACACGTTAAGCACTTATCAAACTCCCCCATGTTTGAGTCATTTCTTGTCTCTAAGCAACACTAAGACTGAAAATTATTCACAAGCTCCTCATGATAGATATTGGTAGCATCTCAATGGCAAAGCCGATCTCGAGTTTGCCCAAAAGTACAAAAATCATTTAGCAAACTGATGAGGAAATAAAGTTTTTGAAATTAGTGAACATACCACAATGTCAAACTTGAATCAACCTCCCAAATCATCAGATGCAATCACATTAACATATGAAACAAATGGAGCCAGTAATGCCAGTAGAACCTTACTAGAGTCATGTTGCACTCATACATATATGTTTGAAAATGTAAGAAGGTTCCCTCAATTCTCATTCTATATACTTACATCTACCATAAGCTTGATAAGACTCTCTAATTCCCCATCACCAATATGCAATACACATTAGAAAATCATGAGTACTCTATGAGGTTGTAACGGGGCCATGGGTAAAGGTGAGAGGGGAACAAATATTTTGGAAATGTGGAGCTAAAAGCCATAGACCTAGAGTTAAACGTTTCCAATGTGCTCATACAACATTCTCCTTAGACCAATACAATTCATCTATAGAATACATCTACAAATGAAGAGAAAAAGAGTTGAAAGTTATAAATACTTTTTACAATCCAAACAAGGCCAACACTCTTTTTATTCCTTTTTTTGGCTATTTATTTTTTTTTTACTTCTTTTTTTTCTTTTTTTCAAAAGAGTTAGCCAAAGAAATCCATATCAAACTTTGAATTTCAACTCTTCTCTAATCTTTATACAATAAGACAAGAGATTTCTTATATATGGCACAAGAACACAAATTCCTTCACCAAACTACCAACCAAATCCACCAAAAGGAATCTCAATTACACCTTACAAACTCCTAATTGAAACACTCCTCTAGTCTCGTCATAAGGGTTAGATAAATATTTAGCCAAAGGCTATGTGCGGAGGTTCAAATCAATAAAAATGGATATAAGCTCAAAGGGGCTAGCAAGGGATATATATTGCATAACAAGGGTGGCTATTTGGTCTTTTGGGTTGACAAGTCAAAGAATGCCTCAATCATGTTGCCTAAATGCATATACAAAATGTGATCTTGAGTGAAAGTCAAAGCAAGTTCTAGAGAAGTGATATCGAGGAAGAGTCGTTCATGAATTGAGAAGAGACTAAATTGATAAATTTGTCTTCAAAAGCTGTTGAACTAACTGTATAAAGTTTTGATGATAACAAATCCAAGTGTAGCATACTTGCTTGAGTAATGTTGTTCCAAACAAGCTCTCCAAACAGGTTCTACACAGTTGTTTATATTGATCCTACTTACCTGTTCGGTTTACTAAATGTTGAGAACAAGTTTTAAGAACAGGTTCCAAGCTTCAGTGACACAAACATCAGCATACAACAAATCTCGACAACAGCTGACTAAGTCTTGAAGACCAAGTTCCTACATTCAGTGATACAAGATCACCCGAGTAATCAAGGTGACCAAGGTGTTTGGAGTTGCACATCCATCCTCGACAAGATGACTAATTCTTACAACAAGAAGTCTCGATTTGATTTAGGTTTTATCCTTTAGATTCTTGTTAATATGCCAATCTTGAAAGTCTCAATCTAACACTTCTTGAAACGGTTTTCGAGATTTGCTTCAGAACACAATTTCCAAACAACCCTGCAAACAGGGTGCCTAGGGTGTTCCTGAAACTGCAGTCGCCACATCCGTTTTACCTAAAAATTTCTTTTGGTTGGCTGGCTGCTTTAAGAATCCTTTTATGAAATCCTAGGCTGATTAGTTAAGTCCTAAAAAGATTATTATTTATTATATATATGTAGCAGATTGCAAAACCATTTTTTGCTAGAGATTTTTTTTTCAAAATCCGAAAAATCTTTATTCCTTATTTTTAGGCCATGATTGATTCAAATTTTGAAACCAAGATTTTTATCCTTTTTGGGCTAAATTACACGGCTATATTAAGTGGCTAATCAGTTTTTATCCCGTGAGTATCAAATCCCTATATTTTAGGAGAATCTTATCTTCTTTGTTCCTAGCCGTTGAAAATCTGAAGAAATCTTCTAAGCTGCTAAAATCAGAAGATTTTTCTATCTTTTTTGAAGGAGTTAGCCGTTGGGTTTGCTTGCTTAAATAAGAAAATCTTTTCACTCCTTTCGGCAGAGATACACAAGGGAAAAATCGGTTTCTTTCACAAACACATTGAGATTTCTGGAGCTACATTTCAAAAGAAAAAACCGTGACAAGATTGTGCAAAAATTGAGCTTTCAAAACTATTGGCATACTAGGACTTCATTGTGCCTTACATCTGCTTAAGTCAGAAGCACCCCAGTAAGGTGTTTTGTATCCTTGATCTCAGATCAAAAGTGAGTGAGTGTGTCCTTAGTCGTGTGGACTTTGGACGTGTCCAATCTAGAGAGATTTGGACGTGGTGTAACCTGTCTTAGAGAAGAAGGTTACGTGGGTTACAAGTTGTAACAAGGAGTGTTACTTTTGTAACGTGTTCAGCCCGTTAGTGAAGTGGTTAAATCCTACACGAGGTAGGTCGTGGTTTTTCACACCTCAGTTGGGCTAGAGGTGTTTTCCACGTAAAAATCGTGTGTGCTTTATTTCCGCTTTTATCTACTTGATTTTCGCTTCTGAACCAATTGGGAACAGCCACTGCAAACAAGGCCCAAGACTGTTCGTCATTCAGAAACAGTCTCTGCAATCAGGGTCTAAGGCTGTTTGTCAGTAACTAGGCGAAAATCGGACACCACAATTCACCCCCTCTTGTGGTCGTGTACTCTTAGAATTCAACAAGTGGTATCAGAGTAGGTTCTCTTCTAAAAGGTTAACACCTTGAGAGATTCTTAAAATGAGTGCACCACAAGGCATACTTGAGGGCCAATCCATCACTCGACCACCTTATTTCAATGGCCAACACTACAGTTGGTGGAAGAACAGGATGGAGAACTATATACAAGCTGAAGACTACGAGTTATGGATGCTCATCAAGAACGGGCCTCTTGTTCCCACGAAAGTTCCTGGAGATGGAAAAAAGGTTCCCAAAGATCCTACTGAATATGATGCTGAGGATTACAAGAAAATAAAAAAGAATTCCAAGGCCAAGAAACTTCTCTATTTTGGCCTAGGACCCGATGAATATACTCGCATCTCAGAATGTGAGTCAGGTCAAGAAATATGGAATGCTTTACAAGTAGCTCATGAAGGAACAAGTCAAGTCAAACAATCACGCATTGAGTTACTCATGAGACAATACGAGTTGTTTGATATGGGTGATCGTGAGAATGTGATGGATATGTATACCCGCTTCACTCACATAACAAACGAGTTAAAATCCCTGGGAAAATCCTTCACCACTGAAGAGTTGGTAAGGAAAATTCTAAGGATTTTGCCTCGATCATGGAAGCCAAGGTAACAGCCATCCAAGAAGCCAAAGACATGAACAAGATCACCCTAGACGAGTTGATTGGTAATCTCCAAACACACGAACTGAGAAAAAATTCTCAACAGAAAGAGGAGATGAAGAAAGATCGAGGACTTGCCTTAAAAGCACAAGAAGATGATGATTGTGATCTTGAGGAAGAAGAGATGGCTATGATGACTCGAAAGTTCAAGAAATTCTTCAAGAAAGTCAAAGAAAACAACAAAAGGAAGGATTTTAACAAAACCAGAAACACCCCCGAGAACAGTTTACCGGGTGTTTCAAATGTGGCAAAACAGACCACATAGTGAAAAACTGTTCCTTACTTCGAGAAGAGCAAGAGCACGTACACCCCAGGAAACAAGGTAGAAAACAAGCTGCAAACAGTTCTGGGAAACGATTCTCGAAAGCAATGCTGGCTGCCTGGGGTGACTCCTCTGAAGATGAAGAAGAGTCTGAAACTGATGAAGGTGCTGTAGCTCTCATGGCACAAAGTGACACGGATTCAGATGATGAGTCAACAAACAGCCTTACGGATCTCAAGAACAAGGTACGTGGTCTCAATAAGGCAACTCTTGAAGAATTGTTATATTCATTGATGGATACTTGTGCAGAATTGAAAAGAGATGTCCGAGACCCAGAACTAGAAAATGAGATCCTCAAGAGTGAAAAACTCGAGGTTGAAAAGAAAATATCCTTTTTACACCAAAACTTCAAGGAATCCTTGATCTTGAAAGAAGAGACTCACTCTGTTACTTTAGCCAAAGCAGAAAAGGAATCCCTAGAGTTGAAAGAAAAGGTTGAGTCCTTACTTGCTGAAAACAAGAACCTGTTGGCGAAAATAAAAAAATTGGAATCTGATCTCGCCACAAACAGGCTATGGAACAAGTCCTCAAAAGCGCTTGAATGGCTAAACACTCACCACAGTCAAAATAAAAAGGGACTAGGTTTTGCTCCTAAAAGGACCTCTTACCCAGTCAATAGAAAGTATGTTGGATTACCTGAAAATATTGTTTGCTTTCATTGTGGTAAAACCGGTCATTATCGATACACTTGTCCTTCAAGAAGGTATGCCATTGAAAGAAATGAAGGTTATGTAAAACAAATCTGGATTAGGAAAGATGAGATTTATCTGTCTAAAAGAATGGGACCCAAGTGGATCTGGGTTCCCAAAACTAACCCTTGATTTGTTTTGCAGGCTGAAGTGAGAGAGAACAACCCAGCAAACAACCCAGCAAACAGCCTAGGGAACAACCTTGAAAACAAGCAGCTGTGGTATGTTGATAGTGGGTGTTCGAGGCATATGACCGGTGAAAAATCCAACTTTCTCTCACTTACAGCTTCGGATGGTGGGAGTGTGGCGTTTGGAAACGGCAAGTCTGGGACAATTGTCGGTATAGGTAGGGTTGGTGAGTCCCATTCCCACTCAATTGATAATGTCTATCTAGTTGATGGCTTAAAGCACAATCTGCTTAGTGTGTCCCAACTGTGTGACAAGAACAACCTAGTAGTGTTCTCACCAACACGTTGCTTGGTTGTAAACTCAAACACAGGAGATGTCGTGTTAAGGGGGAAGCGTCACAAAAATGTTTGCAAAGTATGTATTTCCACACTTTCCCAAAACAATCTGACTTGTTTAAGCGCTTTAAATGATGATATAATGCTCTGGCACAAGAGACTAGGTCATGCAAGTCTCACTCTTTTGAACAAACTTGTTTCCAAAGACCTAGTTGTTGGACTACCTTCCATCAAATTCAATGATGACAAGGTTTGTGAAGCTTGTGCAAAAGGCAAACAAGTCAGATCGTCTTTTAAATCAAAAAATTGTGTTAGCACTACCCGACCTCTCGAAATGTTACACATTAATCTATGTGGTCCTATGAGGATAGCAAGTAGAGGTGGGAAGAGGTATGTGCTGGTTGTAGTGGATGATTACTCTCGATTTACTTGGACCCTGTTCTTGGCATCCAAGGATGAAACTTTTGAGAATTTTATTGCCTTTCTCAAAAGGGTTGAAAGGAAAGTAGGACACTCTTTAGTTAGTTTAAGGTCTGATCATGGTACTGAATTTGAAAATGCAAGCTTTACAAACTATTGTAATGCACATGGTGTTGATCATAACTTCTCAGCCCCAAGAACACCCCAACAGAACGGGGTGGTTGAGCGCAAAAATCGCACCCTAGAAGACATGACTAGAACAATGCTTATTGCTAGTGGTCTTCCTAGGAACTTTTGGGCAGAAGCTTTGAACACATCATGCTACATTATAAATAGATGCATGATTAGACCTATTTTCAACAAAACTCTCTATGAACTTTTCAAAGGTAGAAAGCCCAACATCATGCATTTAAGAACATTCGGTTGTAGGTATTTTGTGCATAACAATGGGAAGGATGCCTTAGGGAAGTTTGATCCTAGGAGTGATGAGGCAATATTTCTCGGTTATTCCTCACATAGTAAGGCATGCAAAGTGTTTAACAAAAGAACCTTGTGTGTTGAGGAAAGTGTGCATGTGCTTTTTGATGAATCTAACTCGTTGAGCAAGAATGATGCACAGGAGGAAGGATTTGATTTAGGTCTTGTTCAAAAAGAAGTGTTGCACCAAGATGAACAAGGTAAGAACACCGTGGAGAAAACGGGTCCTGAAGTTGTTCCTCAGAACGGCAGGCAAGGTGAGGACCAAACAGGGGGAAGCAACGTTGAACCCTATTCGGGACAACACCAGTCCAGTTCCTCAGGAACAGGCCTGCAAATAGGTGCAGGAACAGGCTCAGGAGCTGATTCTGAACCTGATTCTTCAAGTATCCAAGCCAGAGTAGAAAGTGTGTCTGTGGATCCCCTAACTCCACGACCTTGGAAGCATCATCGTTCACACCCTCTTGATCAAATCTTGTCTGATATAAATACTGGGGTGCAAATGAGATCTAAGCTTAAGAATTTTGTGCTTTCTATGCATTTCTCTCTCACATTGAGCCAAAGAATGTCAATGAAGCTCTTGCAGATGCAGATTGGGTCACAGCAATGCAAGAAGAGCTTCACCAATTTGAAAGGAACAAGGTATGGCACCTTGTACCCCAGCCTGCAGATAGAACAATCATTGGAACCAAGTGGGTGTTTCGGAACAAGCTGGACGAGTCCGGAACAGTCACTAGGAACAAGGCACGGCTGGTGGTTCAAGGCTACAATCAGGAAGAAGGGATCGATTATGAAGAAACCTTCGCACCTGTTGCTAGGATTGAGGCTATTCGTATCCTAATAGCCTTTGCAGCTCATATGGAGATCAAGCTATATCAAATGGATGTCAAAAGTGCATTCCTAAACGGATACCTTAAAGAAGAGGTGTATGTCAAACAACCCCCTGGTTTTGAAAACAGTGAATTTCCAAACCATGTTTTTTAACTTGACAAAGCTCTTTATGGTCTAAAACAAGCTCCTAGAGCTTGGTATGAATGATTGTCAAGCTTTTTACTTGAAAATGATTTTAGAAGAGGCAAGGTAGATAATACCTTGTTTCTAAAATCTAAGGGGGAACATCTGTTGATTGTCCAAGTATATGTTGATGACATCATATTTGGGGCAACTCATCATGATTTATGCAATGAATTTTCAAAAATGATGAGGAGTGAGTTTGAAATGAGCATGATGGGTGAGCTTAACTTCTTAGGCTTACAGATCAAGCAAACTTCAAACGACACCATGATCCATCAACAAAAGTATATTAAGGAACTACTTAAGCGTTTTGGAATGGAGTCGGCCAAGCCCATTGATACTCCCATTTCGCCTTCTACCAGGTTGGTAATGGATGATGGGAGTCCCTCAGTTGAGGAGAAACTCTATAGGGGCATGATAGGGTCACTCTTATACCTTACCGCTAGTAGGCCCGACATTGTTTTCAGTGTTGGTTTATGTACCCGTTTTCAGTCTAATCCTAAAGAAACTCACCTTAAGGCTGTTAAACGGATACTAAGGTATTTAAAAAATACACCTGATTTAGCTCTATGGTATCCTAGAGGTTGCAATTTTGATCTTGTTGGATCTGCTGATGCTGACTATGCAGGCTTCCTGGTTGATAGAAAAAGTACCACAGGTATGGCTCATTTCCTTGGACCTTGTTTGGTATATTGGGCAACCAAGAAACAATATTCAGTTGCCATGTCCACAGCAGAAGCTGAATATGTTGCAGCTTCTTCATGTTGTGCTCAATTACTGTGGATAAGACAATAACTCAAAGACTTTTGTGTTGACACTGGATGCATATCTATTTATTGTGATAACACAAGTGCAATTAATATTGCCAAAAATCCGTGTCAACATAAAAGAACTAAACATATTGACATACGTTATCATTTCTTAAGAGACAATGTTGAAAAAGGGTTGATCTCAATGAATTTTTGTGCCACAGAAAACCAAATTGCTGATATATTCACCAAGGTGCTAAGTAGAGATCAATTTTAAAAAAATAGACTTGAACTACGTTTGATTGAAATAACCTAAGTACCCTGTTCTCTCCCCCTGTTTGTAACATCCATAGGTTGAAGGTACAATGTGTTTAATAAAAATTGTTTGCAATCAATTCTGTGCTATTTTAGTATATGTGCATTATTTGCAGCTGCTGGCATTCGTTTAAATTTAATATGATTGCCTTTATTATCTTGTTACCGTTGAATCTCCTCCAAGATCAAGCAGCAAGAATAGGTACGCTCCTTGATTGTTAGTATGTGAAACAAGAAGTGTCTAGCCTTTAAATTTTCCTCTTCCTCTTGAGGATTCTTCAGATTCCTCTGCTACTAAGAACAACCTCTTTGAACAGGGGACCCCGGTGTTCTTCGAGTCCTCAGAAGAACAAACTCAATCTCCTCCTCCTCCTTCCAAGAAAGCCTCCACTCTCCCCCCTCGCAAAAGAAAGACCTCTACTGCTCCAGTCTCAAAATCAGCTAAACCCGAGACTGCTTCTTCTGTTCCTCCCCCCAAAAGAGCCAAAAAGTCTACTGCCTCTCCTGTTTCTACCAAGATTGCGCATCTGCTTAAGCGCAATGTAGTTAGGGGGAAGATAGTGAGAGTTCAATTTTTCGAGGAACAGGGGTTGGGGGTGTTCCTACAGAAGCTGCGTGCCCAGAACTGGCTGGACCTCTTCACGAACACCCAGCTGGGGTGTTCTGTACCAGAATTGGCTGAGTTCTATGCCAATTGTGCTGTCACCGAAGGGGTGGTGACAAGTAAAATTGGTGATACACAGGTGCAATTTGATGCACAAACTCTGGGTACGATTTTGGGTGTTCCCTCACTTGGCTTTGATGTGTATGTGAGGCAGGATAAGTCTGTCCTAGGGACAGCCAGGCTGCTAGAGCTTTCACAGCGGTTGAGTCAAAACCAGGGCCTACAAACACCCACATCCGTGAAGAAGGGTGAGATGACCTCTCTGCACCAACTGCTCTTTATGTTTGTCATAAAGAACATCATCCCAAGAGGTCAAGGTAGAAACCAGGCTGATGCTCTTGATCAGTGCCTGGTGGATCTTTTGGATAGGGAGGAACCCATCAACCTTCCTGTTCTTATGATCCGCCATATTGGGCGTATTGCAAACACCACCCGGGCACATGATCTTGGGTATGGTTTTCTACTGACGAGGGTTTTTGAGTACTTTGGGATAGAGCTCAAAAGGAGGGTGGCTGCTCAAGTGATTGATGAGATAGGGAGTGACACCCTCATGGGGTGTGGATATACTCTGGCTGAGGGCTCGGTCTCCAAACAGGGGAGCCGAACACCCAGACCTCCTGTTTCTGGGAGGTCATCAGTCAAAGTTGAGGCTATTTTAGAGGATAACTCCCGCCTCAAGGATGAGCTCACAGCCGTCAAGGCTGCCCTGGAAGAAGAGAAGGCGCTATCTGCCAAGCGTCATGAAGATCTCCTTGCCCTTCTCTCCTCCCTCGCTACCAACCTCCCTCCTCCGCAGCCATAATCAACCCTTGTAACCTGTTCTCATCGGATGTTTCCTAGAGTTCTCTTCCCCGTCTCTTTCTGTGTTTCCTTTTTTTTTTTTTTTTGTATTGCACCTTCCGGACTTTCAATGACATATCTGGTTCTATTATCTCTTGCTTATCTCTTGCTATGTCTTATGTGATTCACTTGCAAACACCATGTTCTGACTGTTGTTTGTACCTTTTTAATGATGCCAAAAGGGGGAAGATAAGTGGACCTAGGTTGAGTTGAACGGTTGGTTGAGTTGAACGGTTGAGTCATTAGTCTTTATACTTACATATGTTTTTTGACTGACCTAGCACCTGTGTGGATATATATCAGCACTCAAGGCACTTACGAAAATAAAATCTTTTTCTTGTCAATATGGTCACTTGGTTTGTCATCATCAAAAAGGGGGAAATTGTTGAACTAACTGTATAAAGTTTTGATGATAACAAATCCAAGTGTAGCATACTTGCTTGAGTAATGTTGTTCCAAATAAGCTCTCCAAACAGGTCCTACACAGTTGTTTATATTAATCCTACTTACCTATTCTGTTTACTAAATGTTGAGAACAAGTTTTAAGAACAGGTCCCAAGCTTCAGTGACACAAAGATCAGCACACAACAAATCTCGACAACAGCTTACTAACTCTTAAAGACCAAGTTCCTACATTCAGCGATACAAGATCACCCGAGTAATCAAGGTGACCAAGGTGTTTAGAGTTGCACATCCATCCTCGACAAGATGACTAATTCTTACAACAAGAAGTCTCGATTTGATTTAGGTTTTATCTTTTAGATTCTTGTTAATATGCCAATCTTGAAAGTCTCAATCTAACACTTCTTGAAACGGTTTTCGAGATTTGCTTCAGAACACCATTTCCAAACAACCCTGCAAACAGGGTGCCTAGGGTGTTCCTGAAACTGCAGCGGCCACATCCGTTTTACCTAAAAATTTCTTTTGGTTGGCTGGCTGCTCTAAGAATCCTTTTATGAAATCCTAGGCTGATTAGTTAAGTCCTAAAAAGATTATTATTTATTATATATATGTAGCAGATTGCAAAACCATTTTTGCTAGAGATTTTTTTTCAAAATCCGAAAAATCTTTATTCCTTATTTTTAGGCCATGATTGATTCAAATTTTGAAACCAAGATTTTTATCCTTTTTGGGCTAAATTACACGGCTATATTAAGTGGCTAATCAGTTTTTATCCCGTGAGTATCAAATCCCTATATTTTAGGAGAATCTTATCTTCTTTGTTCCTAGCCGTTGGAAATCTGAAGAAATCTTCTAAGCTGCTAAAATCAGAAGATTTTTCTATCTTTTTTGAAGGAGTTAGCCGTTGGGTTTGCTTGCTTAAATAAGAAAATCTTTTCACTCCTTTCGGCAGAGATACACAAGGGAAAAATCGGTTTCTTTCACAAACACATTGAGATTTCTGGAGCTACATTTCAAAAGAAAAAAACTGTGACAAGATTGTGCAAAAATTGAGCTTTCAAAACTATAGGCATACTAGGACTTCATTGTACCTTACATCTGCTTAAGTCAGAAGCACCCCAGTAAGGTGTTTTGTATCCTTGATCTCAGATCAAAAGTGAGTGAGTGTGTCCTTAGTCGTGTGACTTTGGACGTGTCCAATCTAGAGAGATTTGGACGTGGTGTAACCTGTCTTAGAGAAGAAGGTTACGTGGGTTACAAGTTGTAACAAGGAGTGTTACTTTTGTAACGTGTTCAGCCCATTAGTGAAGTGGTTAAATCTTACACGAGGTAGGTCGTGGTTTTTCACACCTCAGTTGGGCTAGAGGTGTTTTCCACGTAAAAATCGTGGGTGCTTTATTTCCGCATTTGTCTACTTGATTTTCGCTTCTGAACCAATTGGGAACAGCCACTGCAAACAAGGCCTAAGACTGTTCGTCATTCAGAAACAGTCTCTGCAATCAGGGTCTAAGGCTATTTGTCAGTAAATAGGTGAAAATCGGACACCATAATTCACCCCCCTCTTGTGGTCATGTACTCTTAGAATTCAACAAAAGCTTAAAGCTTCACGGGTTATCTACCAAGGTCATAGCTAGCTCATTAGCAGAATATGCCAATATTTATGTAAATAATCATGGGGTAATTAGTTTGCACTCAACATATGGGCAAAACAGGAACCTTATTTTTGTAAACTCATTGTTAAACACTTTTATGCATAATTAGGCAAATCAAAGGATCAATCTAAACCAAAGAAGTCTACCTAGTCTACAAAGATCATCACCAGAGGATTTTTCTTTTTTTGTAATTTTTTTTTTGTTTTTTTTAGTGAATGAATGCTCCTAATAATAGTACCAAGAAAATGTAAAAACTATGAGAAGAAACTATAAAAACCTAAAATCGAACCTAAAGTGAAAAGAAACCTAAAGGTACTTCTAATATGCTCTAACTACATAAAATTAAAACCTACAATACAACTCTAAATGCAAGCATGAACAATATACAAGACATACTCAAGCACACACCAATCCAAATCAGGTATCGGACACCATCAAATTCTTACTAACTCCCCCATACTTAAATAGAACATTGTCCTTAATGTGTGCACAGAGTAGAAAAGGGAAGGGGGAGCAACAAAAAGTAATCAAAAGGGAGGTGAGGAAGGAGGGTGAGGTGGTTGACCATAAGAGATATGCCAATCTCACCAGGTCTCTAAACAAGCTTTATAATCTTGAAAGTATTGGGTCTGGGTAGCAAGCATCCCACGGAGCTCGTCGTGCCGCTCTTGGACAAAGTTACGAAGAGTGGCGTTCTCAGATGTAACATAAGCTCGAAGGGATACTTACACCGCCTGGATGGACCTAAGAGTGGCTTGGAGGTCGGCATAGTTAGTGGGCATTGGTTGGGAAGAGGAACTAGGTCTGGCTTAACTAATAAATGGGGGTAGAGGCAGTATAGATTGAAAGACCTCGGCATCATCAGGTACCCAGTAAAGGTTAGCCTAGTGAAGTAAAGTGGTCCAGTCAATATTGGGAAGCGGCCGAAGTCGATCCCCAGGGTAAATTCAGCATAAACATCCAACCTCTACTTTGCAAAAGCTCACTAGCTTAAAAGCGGCTTGATCAAGCTGCTCAAACCCAAATACTTGATCCTCAGGGTTGGCTCAACACCCAAAAATCTAGCAATGGTGGTGATAATACCACCAATGACTATCCTACTCTTAGTGCTAACAGCAGCACTATATAATTGTCGAACCAAGCATACCTTAGGGTCAAGTTGAACACCATCAAGCATACGAGACATGAAGAATAACTCAGACAATCTCAGGACATTCAAACTATCATCTCGAGCAAAGAAACAACAAGCAAGGATAGGCTGAGCTACCCGAATGCAAGGGTTCCTAATGTGGGTGCGCTTAAAAGAACTAGTATTGTACCTAATACTCCCTGAAAGCTCGCCCCCAAAAGGCATTTGGGTTGAATTCTCGGGGAACTTGACGGTTTGGTAAATCCATGCCAGATGGAGAACCAAATATACTATTGAAGGTACCTAAGTTTAACTCATAAAATTGCCCTTGTAAATGAAAGGAAATGTAGCCCGCTTGACATTGAGGCCCTTGAGTGACCTCAACATGCAAAGTACTTAGGAATTCTAAGGTAAGGTCCCAATATGTATGCTCTTCAATCTCAATAAAATGTCCTACACCCCCCTGTGCAAACAATTACCGTATATCATCCACCAATCCTAATCAGCCTAATAATTCCTTATCATAATAACTACAACAATTCGTTCATTCAAGCAATCATATCTAGCAACATGTTTGAGTTAGTTAAACCAAAAGGATGAGGAATGTTATCTCAGGCCTGTGTGGTGGTGGATGTTCAGAAGGTCTGTTGGGGTTGGGATGGTGCCTGGCTAGATGTTTCTACCTCCTAAATGCTCATTTGTCTCTTGGTGGATGCGATTGTTCCAAAAAGCAAGAAAATTGAAGCAAAAACCTAATAATAAGATGTGAGAAAGAAAAATGAAAAGTTTAAGTGAAAAATAAGGAAGAATTAGAGAAAGAAAAAGATGGTTATGGAGGATGGGTAAAGGTGAGATGAGCTTGGAGAAGAAAATGGTGGAAAGAGATGAAATTTGTTGAGAAAAGTGAAAGATTAAGAGAAAAGGGAAGATTGTGAGTGAAAATGGGAAGAAATTAGGGTAAGAATGAAGGTATAACACTGGAGGTTTAGAGAGAGAAAGAGGGAGGTAAAGAGAGCGAGTGCCGAGATTGAAGATGATTGTTGGGGAAAGTGAAGGGGCACCGCGGTCAAAACCCTTCACAGCGGCCTGTAGCAGCCCACCATAGTTTGTTAAGGGCACCACAGTGTGACCGTGGTGGCTGCTAGATGCCGTTTTTTTTAAAATTTTTTTAGGTGGACATGCCACGGGCCGTATTTGGGTAATACGAACCGTGGTACCATCATTTTTTTTTCCTTCCTTTTTCTTGTGTTTTCTTCTTTTTTTAATTTTTTTCTTCTCTCTCTTTTTTTAAATTTATTTTCACTCCTTTTTTATGAAAAACTGCCTAAAAAGAGAATCAAAGCTATAAAGGGGGCTTGGGTTGCCTCTCAAGAAGCACTCTTTTAAGGCCAAGAGCTTATGCTTAACCATGCTTTTATGTGCACTTGGGATCGGCAAGAATATGAGCGTTATTTTTGTTGCGAACCACAAAATTGTACTGTTTTAACCGAAGGTATCATCTCAGAAGCTTGGGTTAAAGGTCCTTCGTCATCATCAATTTACGCCATGACATATTGTCAGTACACAAAACAAACCGAGGGCGTGGTCCATCAGACCAGCCACTATCATTTTATTCGATCCCTAAATCAAAGTCTACATCAACTCCTTTCATAGGAGGCAAAGAGAGAACCACTTGGGCAAACCTGCAATAATCACTCATAGTAGACTCATTAGAAGCATAGGCCTCAACCTTGGGTATGCTAGGTGGCGTCAAAGCAGCAAACTCCACCTTAATAGGCCCTTGGTTGGGATCCTCAGTGAAAATCCAATCTAAACCGGGAGGATCTTGACAATTCAAAACATCCTCCATGTTAATCTCAGGAGAAAGGCAAAATGCATCTGATAAAGAAGAACTAGAAGAAACCACTTTCTCCTCCATTTGGAAAAACATAGCATAACTTCCTTGTACTTCAAATGCTATCCATCCCCTTTTTACATCAATATGGCAACCTATTGCAGACAGGAAGGGCCTACTGAGAATAATTTAGGTATCATCAGTCTCAGTCATATCAGCAATGATAAAGTCTTCCAACACCCAAATATCTCCTATTTTAACTGGCACATCTTCTAATTTATCTAAAGGTTACTGTTGATTATATTTAGTTTTTGATGATAACAAATCCAAGAGTAACATATTTGTCTAAGTAATGTTGTTCCAAACAAGCTCTCCAAACAGGGCCTAATACACCGTTGTTCCTACACCGCTGTTTGTGATATTTTATTAACCTGGTGGCTAAATGTTGAGAACAAGTCTTAGGAACAGGTTCCGAGCTTCAGTGACACAAGATCAGCAAACAACACATATGGTTTAAGTCTTGAGGAACATTCAGCTACACAAGATCACCCAAGGAATCAAGGTGACCAAGGTGTTTTGGAGCAGCATATTCACTCTTGACAAGACAACTAATTCTTACAAGGAGTCTTGGTTAATTTAGTTTTTATCTTTTAGACTCTTGTTAATATGCCAATCTTGAAAGTATCATTTTTAGCACTTCTTGAAAACGGTTTTCGAAAAGTTGCTTTGGGACACCATTTCCAAACAACCCTGCAAACAGGGTGCCTAGGGTGTTCTCAAAAACTACAGCAGCTACATCAGTCTTATCTGGAAATTTGCTTCGGTTGGCTGCCAGATCTAAAAAGATTTGTTTTGAATTTGAAAAAAAAAAAATTGCAAAACCGTTTTTGCTAAAGATTTCTCTTGAAAGATTCTTATCCCTTATTTTTAGGTCTTGATTGAATTTGGGATAAATCAAGATTTTATTCTTTTCAAGCTAGATTACTCGGCCAAGATATTTTAAGAAAATCTTCTCTCCTCTCTTAGCCGTTGGAAATCTTTGGTGAATCTTCTAAGCGACTAAAAATAGAGGATTTTCCCTATCTTTTGAAAAGAATAGTCGTTAGGTTGTGCGTTTAAATATTGAAATTCTCTCTCCCATTTGACAATCCGGTTTTTACAAAGAAGTAAGAGATTTTTAGAGCTGAATTTCAAAGAGAAAAACCGTGAGAAGATTGTGCTTAACTGAGCTTTCAATTTCTTGGCATAATAGGACTTCATTGTACCTTACATCTGCTTAAGTCAGAAGCACCCCAATAAGGTGTTTTGTACCCCTGTTCTCAGAACAGAAAGTGAGTGAGTGTGTCCTCAGTCGTGTGGACTTTGGACGTGTCCTATCTGGTGAGATTGGACGTGGTGTAACCTGTCTTAGGGAAGAAGGTTACGTGGGTTACAAGTTGTAACAAGGAGTGTTGCTTTTGTAACATTTTCAGCCCGTTAGTGAAGTGGTTAAATCCTACACGAGGTAGGTCGTGGTTTTTCACACCTCAGTTGGGCTAGAGGTGTTTTCCACGTAAAAATTGTGTGTGCTTTATTTCCGCATTTATTACTTTGAATTTCGCTACTGAATCAATTGAGAACAACCGCTACAAACAAGGCGTAAGGTTGTTTGTGATTTACAAACAATCTCTGCAATCAAGTGCTACGGTTGTTTGTCAGTTATTAGGCGAAAATCGACCACCACAATTCACCCCCCTCTTGTGGTTGTGTACTCTTGGAATTCAACAAGTGGTATCAGAGCGGGTTCTCTCAAAAGGGCTAACACCTTGAGAGATTCTGAAGATGAGTACACCACAAGGAATCCTTGAAGGGCAATCCATTACTCGTCCACCCTATTTCAACGGCCAACATTATAGTTGGTGGAAGAATAGGATGGAGAACTATATTCAGGCAGAAGATTATGAATTATGGATGCTCATCAAGAACGGGCCCCTTGTTCCCACCAAGGTGCTTGAAGATGGTAAGAAGGTTCCCAAGGAACCCATAGAGTTTGATGGTGAAGACTATAAGAAAATGGAAAAGAATGCCAAGGCCAAGAAGCTATTATATTTTGGCCTAGGTCCAGATGAATATACACGTATCTCGGAGTGTGAGTCAGCTCAGAGATATGGAATGCCCTCCAAGTAGCTCATGAAGGAACAAGTCAAGTCAAACAATCACGTATTGAGCTACTCATGAGGCAATATGAGTTGTTTGATATGGGTGATCGTGAGAACGTGATGGATATGTACACACGCTTCACCCACATAACAAACGAGCTAAAATCCCTGGGAAAATCCTTCACCACAGAAGAGCTGGTGAGGAAGATTCTAAGGATTTTGCCTCGGTCTTGGGAAGCGAAGGTGACAGCCATCCAAGAAGCTAAAGACATGAACAAGATCACCCTCGACGAGTTGATTGGCAATCTTCAAACCTATGAACTCAGAAAGAACTCACAACAAAAAGAGGAGCAGAAGAAGGATCGTGGGCTTGCCTTGAAAGCACAAGAGGATGATGACTCTGACCTTGAGGATGAAGAGATGGCCTTAATGACAAGAAAGTTCAAGAAATTCTTCAAAAAGGTCAAAGAAAACAGCAAAAGAAAAGACTTCAGTAAGTCCAGAAAACCCCCCGAGAACAGTTCACAGGGTGTTTCAAGTGTGGCAAACCAGATCACATTGTGAAGAACTGTCCACTACTTCGAGAAGAGCAAGAGCAAGAACACCCCAGGAAACAAGGTAGAAAACAAGCTGCAAGCAGTTCTGGGAGACGATTCTCGAAGGCTATGCTTGCTGCCTGGGGAGATTCCTCTGAGGATAAAGGTGAGTCTGAAACTGATGAAGGTGCTGTAGCTCTCATGGCACAAAGTGACACGGATTCAGATGATGAATCAACAAACAGTCTTACTGATCTCAAGAACAAGGTACGTGGTCTCAATAAAGCAACTCTCGAAGAACTTTTGTATACCTTGATGGATACTTGTGCTGAATTGAAACGAGATGTCCGAGACCTAGAACTAGAAAATGAGATCCTTAAAAATGAAAAACTGGGCTTACATGAAAATATTAATACGCTCAAAGAAAACCTCTTTATAAAAGAAGGAGATTATTCTCGAATGGAGGAAAAACTCTTTGAGGTGGAAGGAATGGTTGAGTCTTTGCTCAGGGAGAACAAGGGTTTGCATGCTAATATAGAAAAACTGGAAACCGAGCTTATCACAACCAAGCACTGGAACAAGTCCTCACAAGCCCTTGATTGGTTAAACACTCACCACAGTCGAAACAAAAAGGGACTTGGATATAAGCCTAAACGAACAGTTTACCCAATTCATAGAAAGTATGTGGGATTACCTGAAAACATTGTTTGCTTTCATTGTGGTAAAACTGGTCACTATCGATATTCATATCCTCTGAGAAGGTATGTCATTGAAAAAAAATGAAAGGTATGTGAAACAAATCTGGATTAGAAAAGATGAGCTTTACTTGTCTAAAAGAATGGGACCCAAGTGGATCTGGTTCCCAAAACTAACCTGTGATTTGTTTTGCAGGCTGAAGTGAGAGAGAACAACCCCACAAACAACCCAGCAAATAGGGTAAGAAACACCCTGTCAAACAGATCAGAAAACAACCTTGAAAACAGGCAGCTGTGGTATGTTGATAGTGGGTGTTCGCGGCATATGACTGGAGAAAAATCAAACTTTCTCTCACTTATAGCTTCAACCGGTGGGAGCGTGGCTTTTGGCAACAGCAAGTCTGGGACAATTGTCGGTGTAGGTAGCATTGGTAAGACTCTCTCCCACTCAATTGATAATGTGCACTTAGTTGATGGTTTAAAGCATAATTTACTAAGTGTGTCCCAACTGTGTGACAAGAACAACCTAGTGGTGTTCTCACGAACACATTGCTTGGTTGTCAATGTCAACACAGGAGATGTCGTATTAAGGGGGAAGCGACACAAAAATGTTTACAAAGTATGTATTTCCACTCTTCCCCAAAACAACCTGACTTGTTTGAGTGCTGTGAATGATGACATAATGCTCTGGCACAAGAGACTAGGTCATGCAAGCCTTACTCTTTTAAACAAACTTGTTTCAAAAGACCTGGTTATTGGACTACCTTCCATCAAATTTAATGATGACAAGGTATGTGAAGCTTGTGCAAAAGGCAAACAAGTCAGATCTTCTTTTAAATCGAAAAAATATGTAAGCACTACCCGACCTCTAGAATTATTACACATTGATTTGTGTGGTCCCATGAGGATAACTAGTAGAGGTGGGAAAAAGTATGTGCTTGTTGTAGTGGATGATTACTCTCGATTTACTTGGACCTTGTTTTTGGCATCCAAAGATGAAACCTTTGAGAATTTTATTGCCTTTCTCAAAAAGGTTGAAAAGAGAGTAGGACACTCCTTAATTAGCTTGAGATCTGATCATGGAACTGAGTTTGAAAATGCAAGTTTTATCAACTATTGTAATGAACATGGTGTTGATCATAACTTCTCAGCTCCAAGAACACCCCAACAAAATGGGGTGGTTGAGCGCAAAAATCGCACCCTGGAAGACATGACCAGAACAATGCTTATTGCTAGTGGTCTTCCTAGGTATTTCTGGGCAGAAGCATTGAACACCTCATGTTACATTATAAATAGATGCATGATCAGACCCATTTTGAACAAAACTCCTTATGAACTTTTCAAAGGCAGAAAACCCAATATTACGCACCTAAGAACATTTGGTTGTAGGTGTTTTGTGCATAATAATGGGAAGGATGCCTTAGGAAAGTTTGACCCTAGGAGTGATGAGGCAATATTTCTTGGCTATTCTTCTCACAGCAAGGCATACAAAGTCTTTAACAAAAGGACCTTGTGTGTTGAGGAAAGTGTGCATGTGCTTTTTAATGAATCTAACTTGTTGAGTGAGAATGATGCACAGGAAGATGAACTTGAATTAGGTCTTGTTCGAAAAGAAGTGTTGCTCCAAGATAAACGAGGTAAGAACACCATGGAGAAAACAACTCCTGAAGGTGTTCCTCAGAACAGCAGGCAAGGTGAACACCAAACAGGGGGAAACACCGTTGAACCCTGTTCGGGACCATGTTCTTCAGGAACAGGCTTACAAACAGGTGCAGAAACAGGCTCAGGAGATGATCGTAAGCTTGATATTACGACTAGAGTAGAGCATGGGTCTGTGGATCCTCTTACTCCACGACCATGGAAGTACCATAGTTCGCACCCCCTTGATCAAATTCTGTCTGATATTAACAGTGGAGTGCAAACTAGGTCTAAGCTTAAGAATTTCTGTGCTTTCTATGCTTTTCTCTCTAATATTGAGCCAAAGAGTGTGAATGAAGCTCTTGCAGATTCAGATTGGGTCACGGCAATGCAAGAAGAGCTCCATCAATTTGAAAGAAACAAAGTATGGCACCTTGTACCTAAACCTGCAGAGAGAACAATCATTGGAACCAAGTGGGTGTTCCGAAACAAATTGGATGAGTCAGGAACAGTCACTAGGAACAAGGCACGGCTGGTTGTTCAAGGGTATAATCAAGAAGAAGGGATCGATTATGAAGAAACCTTTGCACCAGTTGCTAGAATTGAGGCTATTCGAATCTTAATAGCCTTTGCAGCTCATATGGAAATCAAGCTATATCAAATGGACGTGAAAAGTGCATTCCTCAACGGATACCTTAAAGAAGAGGTGTATGTCAAACAACCCCCTGATTTTGAAAACAGTGAATTTCCTAACCATGTTTTCAAACTTGACAAAGCTCTTTATGGCCTAAAACAAGCTCCTAGAGCTTGGTACGAACGGTTGTCAAGTTTTTTAATTGAAAATGATTTTAGAAGAGGCAAGGTAGACAATACCTTGTTTCTAAAATCTAAGGGGGAACATTTATTGATTGTCCAAATATATGTTTATGACATTATATTTGGTGCAACTCATCATGATTTATGCAATGAATTTTCAAATATGATGAGGAGTGAGTTTAAGATGAGCATGATAGGTGAGCTTAACTTTTTCTTAGGCTTACAAATCAAGCAAACTCCAAACGGCACCATGACCCATCAACAAAAGTATATCAAGGAGCTACTTAAGCGTTTTGGGATGGAGTTGGCCAAACCCATAGACACTCCTATTTCTCCTTCAACCAGGTTGGTTATGGATGATGGGAGTCCCTCAGTTGAGGAGAAACTCTATAGGGGCATAATTGGGTCACTCCTATACCTAACCGTTAGTAGACCAGATATTGTTTTTAGTGTTAGTTTATGTGCCCGTTTTCAGTCTAATCCTAAGAAAACTCATCTTAAGGCTGTGAAACGGATACTAAGATATTTGAAACATACACCCAATTTAGCCTTATGGTATCCTAGAGGTTGCAATTTTGATCTTGTTGGATATGCTGATACTGACTATGCTGGATTCCTAGTTGATAGAAAGAGTACCTCAGGTATGGCTCACTTTCTTGGACCTTGTTTTGTATCTTGGGCTACCAAGAAGCAACATTCAGTTGCCATGTCCACAGCAGAAGCTGAATATGTTGCAGCAGCTTCATGTTGTGCTCAACTGTTGTGGATAAGGCAACAGCTTAAGGACTTTTATGTTGACACTGGATGCATTCCTATTTTTTGTGATAACACAAGTGCAATTAACATTGCCAAAAATCCATGTCAACATAAAAAAACAAAGCATATTGACATTCGACATCATTTCTTGAGAGATAATGTTGAAAAGGGTTTAATCTCTATGAATTTTTGCACAACGAAAAATCAAATTGCTGATATATTCACTAAGGCACTAGCTAGAGATCAATTTGAGAGAAATAGACTGGAACTAGGGGTGGTGAGAACACCCTGAGATACCTGTTTCCAGAACATGAACTGGGTTTGGTAAGATCAACCTTTACACCCTGTTCTCTCCCCCTGTTTACAAATCTTATTAACAACGGATGTGATTGCATACACTCGAATTGCGTGCATTTTGTCTTTACTTATCCACTTAGTGCAGCATAAGGGGATGTACTGGAGCCGTCTTAATACCATTAAGTCCATTCAAGATCAGACGACAAAGAACAGGCATAACGAAGAGAACAGGTACACCCCTTGGTTGCTCGATGTGTTTTCTTTCCTTCCCAAGGCACAAGCTTTTAATGCTCACACCCGTTGCAAACCGAGAAATCTTCTAAAGATTTTGGATGCTCTCTCTCCCTGTCTCTTTATATGCCCTATTCTCAGTTCTGTCGTTCATCTCGTACACAAGCAAAACCTGAAAACCCTACAAAAACCTTAAACCCTAATCTCTCTCTTCTAGCAACAATGGCTCCCAACAACTCCTCTCAATCAAAAGCCCTCGTTCTTGCGTCCTCAATCCCTGCTCCCCCTCGCCCAATCCTGTACAAGCATTTCAAATTCCTGAAAAGCTTGTCCCTACAATCAGTGGGAATGGGGATGGATGATATTCCCTTTGAGTGTGGAAGGGAATTGGTGTTCCTTGTAGGGACAATTGCTTGTCCCATTAAAGTCGAGTCAGAGGGTACACTATCGGGGTCTCAAGACCAACTCTTGGAAACCCATGAAGGGTTTAATTTTGAGCCCTGTTCTTCTGGGTTGTTTCCTGACACAGCGACAGAAACCGGGGCTGCCTCTGTCGAAGGTGTGTATGTGGAGGATCTGAATGTCGACTTCCAAGGGAAGTCGAATGAGACATCAGAGGAGAGTTTAGAGAAGGATTCTTTCCCTGAGGCTGAAACCCCCACTCCGGTCGCTCAAACTGGAGAGAAAAGAAAAAGGGTGAAAATAGTGGCCAGGCGTAGCAGAACGCCAAGAACAAGGCCACAACCAAGGTCTCAGCCCTCTCAAACTTCCTCTTCTCCACAATCCTCCAAGCCTTCTCGCAAATCTGCGAGAATAGCTTTTCAATCCTCTCACCGTATCTCCAAACCCTCTGCTCCTGTCATCGAGGAGATTTCCTCCTCTTCTAACGAAGGGTTCTCGAGTTCTGACTCTGAGAACACCACCTTCAAACAGGAGACACCGGTGTTCTCCGAGTCCTCTGAAGAACAAGCCCCTCCAAAATCAACCACTAAACCTGCTGTGAAGCCCTCTCCTGCAAAAACACCCCTCAAGCGAAAGCCCAGAACAGCCTCCCTACCAGAAGCTACCACCTCTGTTCCTGCCCCCAGCATTCCTCCTCTGCAAACGAGACCACCCCCTGCAACCTGATTCTCTAGGCTGTTCTCTTGTCTCCTCCCATCTTCGTTTTTGGCATTGTACTGTTTTTAATGCAGTATCTCCTTAATGATGCTTCTTGCACCTTATGCTCCATATTTCTTTTCTTGCATTCATACTGTTGTTTATGCTTTTTAATGATGCCAAAAGGGGGAATAAGACTATATGAATAAAACCATATGACGTGCTCTATGACCTAGCACCTAGAGGATCCCTATCAGCATTAAACGTTGTTAAGCTTTTAATTTTGTCAATATGGTCACTTGGTTTGTCATCATCAAAGAGGGGGAATTTGTTGATTATATTTAGTTTTGATGATAACAAATCCAAGAGTAACATATTTGTCAAAGTAATGTTGTTCCAAACAAGCTCTCCAAATAGGGCCTAATAAACCGTTGTTCCTACACCGCTGTTTGTGATATTTTATTAACCTGGTGGCTAAATGTTGAGAACAAGTCTTAGGAACAGGTTTCGAGCTTCAGTGACACAAGATCAGTAAACAACACATATGGTTTAAGTCTTGAGGAACATTCAGCTACACAAGATCACCCAAGGAATCAAGGTGACCAAGGTGTTTTGGAGCAGCATATTCACTCTTGACAAGACAACTAATTCTTACAAGGAGTCTTGCTTAATTTAGTTTTTATCTTTTAGACTTTGTTAATATGCCAATCTTGAAAGTATCATTTTTAGCACTTCTTAAAAACGGTTTTCGAAAAGTTGCTTTGGGACACCATTTCCAAACAACCCTGCAAACAGGGTGCCTAGGTTGTTCTCAAAAACTACAGCAGCTACATCAGTCTTATCTGAAAATTTGCTTCGGTTGGCTGCCAGATCTAAAAAAATTTGTTTTGAATTTGAAAAAAAAAAAAATTGCAAAACCGTTTTTGCTAAAGATTTCTCTTGAAAGATTCTTATCCCCTATTTTTAGGTCTTGATTGAATTTGAGATCAATCAAGATTTTATCCTTTTCAAGCTAGATTACTCAGCCAAAATATTTTAAGAAAATCTTCTCTCCTCTCTTAGCCGTTAGAAATCTTTGGTGAATCTTCTAAGCGATTAAAAATAGAGGATTTTCCCTATCTTTTGAAAAGAATAGCCGTTGGGTTGTGCGTTTAAATATTGAAATTCTCTCTCCCATTTGACAATCCGGTTTTTTCAAAGAAGTAAGAGATTTTTAGAGCTGAATTTCAAAGAGAAAAACCGTGAGAAGATTGTGCTTAACTGCGCTTTCAATTTCTTGGCATAATAGGACTTCATTGTACCTTACATCTGCTTAAGTCAGAAGCACCCCAGTAAGGTGGTTTGTACCCCTGTTCTCAGAACAGAAAGTGAGTGAGTGTGTCCTCAGTCGTGTGGACTTTGGACGTGTCCTATCTGGTGAGATTGGACGTGGTGTAACCTGTCTTAGGGAAGAAGGTTACGTGGGTTACAAGTCGTAACAAGGAGTGTTACTTTTGTAACGTTTTCAGCCCGTTAGTGAAGTGGTTAAATCCTACACGAGGTAGGTCGTGGTTTTTCACACCCCAGTTGGGCTAGAGGTGTTTTCCACGTAAAAATTGTGTGTGCTTTATTTCCGCATTTATTACTTTGAATTTCGCTACTGAATCAATTGAGAACAACCGCCACAAACAA